>JAAGKR010002012.1:65747-106310 GCA_011419295.1 Clarias macrocephalus | reverse complement strand
GAGAGAGAGAGAGAGAGAGGGAGAGAGAGAGAGAGGGAGAGGGAGAGAGAGAGGGAGGGAGAGAGCGAGAGGGAGAGAGGGAGAGAGAGAGAGAGAAAGGCTAAACAACTCCTCAACCCAGTGCTGGCCTTTATTCAACAAATTACAACTGAGGACTCATTTAGAATGACAATGATTATTATGACAATACATTTACTGTCTGTAATATGCTTCGAGAATTTATGAACTGTGTTAGCATTCAGTAAAAAGCTTATGAAAGAGTCCTCGTTATACAAACAGAGGGCCACAAAGACAAGTGGAAATTTCTGAATAGCAAGCGATTAAAAATATTTTAAAAGCGCCGTGTTAGTGTTATGGACTTTCTCCGTTTCCTATATAGAAACAACAAGGGCTATATTTAAAACTGCCCATTTAGGTTTAAAAGACAAATCCATACTCACACTCGAGGTTACAGGAATGCAGATTATGACACCAGGGTTAGCACATCTAACTTTGAGGTTAAATAATATACTGTGATATCTTTTTTTTTTTTAATGTAAGTATATTATTTATCCAGTTTGTATAATCTCATACACCTCATACAGTATATATCTCATATATCAAAAATGCCTGTAGTGTATTAGTTTTTATTTAGTCTACATGCAAATCTAAACTTTTTATTTCGTCTACTTGAAAATCTAAGTTTTTATTTAGTTCAGCAGCAGAGGTAAACTTTTTGCGAATCTAAACTTTATATACATACAGTATAGTTTACCTGCAAATATAAACTTTTTATTTAGTTTACCTGCAGAGGTAAACCTTTTATGTAGTCTACCTGCAAATCTAAATTTTTTATTTAATCTACGTGCAAATCTAAACTTTTTATTTAGTCAACCTGAAAATGTAAACTTTTTATTTAGTTCAACAGCAGAGGTAAACTTTTTGCGAATCTAAACTTTATATACATATAGTCTACCTGCAAATCTAAACTTTTTATTTAGTCTACCTGCAAATCTAAACTTTATATTTAGTCTACCTGCAAATCTAAACTTTTTATTTAGTCTACCTGCAAATCTAAACTTTTTATTTAGTCTACCTGCAAATCTAAACTTTATATTTAGTCTACCTGCAAATCTAAACTTTTATTGAGTTTATCAGCAGAGGTAAACTTTTTGCAAATATAAACTTTATGTTTAGTCTACCTGCAAATCTAAACTTTTTATTTGGTCAACCTGCAAATCTATTTTTTTAATTTAGTCTACCTGCAAAAGTAAACTTTTCATTTAGTTTACCTGCAAATTTAATCTTTTTATTTAATTTACCAGCAGACGTAAAGTTTTTATGTAGTCTACCTGCAAATCTAAATTTTTATTTAGTTTACCTACAAAAGTAAACTTTTTATTTAGTCTTTTTGCAAAAGTTTTTTTTTCCCTTTAGTCTACCATCAATTTTGTTTGGCGTCTACCTGCATCAGGATCAGCACAATTTGTACAACAAACACTGTCTGCAAACAGGCAGTCATTTTAAAGATGTCCAAACATTTCTAGCTAAGTATGATTTCCTGACTGAATGAATGTTACACTTTTCTACATGTTTTGTTTAGATATAAGCGCCATATCATAACAGACATAAAAGGAACAGTTCACTTTGTTATAAATAATGGCTTTTAAAATGTCACATCATTATCAAAACAAATAAGAGCAGCCAAACTGCTCAAATTAGCGAATAAAGAGAAATTAATAAATACATTTATATTTGAAAGCAAGGAGTTCGGTTGAGGGACGAGACAATTATGAGGCTTGTTTAATGCTGTGAGTGACTATTTTATCTCAGGAGATGAAACCGAAACCGGTGTGGATGATTGTGATGATGCAAGCGAGAAATCGAATTTCCCATTACAAACTTACAGAATATTCTTTACACTTTGGCAGTAATGTTTGTCCTTAAGTAGATTAGGCTATAAAGATGTGCCATTCTTCAGTAGAGCTGCAATGGAATCTTTAAATGCAATTTTCTCCCTCTTCACTTTTGGGGAAGATTTAAAATGCAAAAACCTGTGCTGTTTATACTATTTGACCAAAGTGTACGTGAACACCTAACCAAATATGCCCATATGTCCTGTTCAGCATCTTGTTATGATGTTCTCCACTCATCTGGGAAGGCTTTTGATGGGTGAGGTTTGGGGGAATTCAGCTATAATGGCATTATTGAGGTCAGGCACTGATATCAGTCCTGGGGTGCAGGTGGCATTCCAATACATTCCAAGATTGGAGGATGAGGTCTGGGTTCACCATATGCGAAGGGGCATTGTTAGGGTGGAATATGTTGAGGTCCCTTAGTTTGAGTGAAAGGAAATTCTTAATGCAGCATACAACGCCGTGGTAAAAAAATATTATGGCATATTACTATGGCAACAGTTTGGGAAAGGTATACTTTTTATTTAGTCTATATTCAATGGTTTTATTTATTTATTTATTTATTTATTTATTTATTCTACCTACAAATATAGATGGATAGATAGATAGATAGATAGATAGATAGATAGATAGATAGATAGATAGATAGATAACTCCATCCAGAAACCTCTGTAGCCCAATTTAGGACCATGGAGGCCAATGGTGATCACTGTATTTATTCCCATTTTGTACGACCATAGTGCAGTAGACCCAAACTCCACAGACGCAGCATGGACATCGAACCCAGGACCTGGAGGTGCAAGGCGACAGTGCTAACCACTAAGCCACCATGCTGACAGACAGACAGACAGACAGACAGACAGACAGACAGACAGACAGATAGAATTAGAACAGTTTCCCATATAAAGGGGTTTTCACAAACACATTCTGCCAGCTTCAATTTAGACAAATATGCTAATATACAAAATGCTCAAATGCAGCAGCTGCATACATAAAAATGTACAGTCTGCCAGTCTATAATATTGAGTTGTAATACCACAGTAGTATAAATAATAATAGAGCCACACGACACCATAAAGGTCTCAAAAATCGCTGTTTCTGCTGGTAGGCACATGGGCAGTCCATAAGCTTATACTGTATATTTCATAATGTCATATTTATATGTTTACATATTGTCCTCAGTTGGTTTCCCAGAATTAATTTTTATATGGCAAATTCCACAGCGTAGATGCCTACATAAAGTCCAGGTGCGGTTGAATGGGGCTGTGCAATGAAGCGGTGTTCAATTCAGGGCGGATTCTTGCATCACCCCAGTGTTTTTGGGACAGGATTTGGATCTATACATCACTCTGAGGAAGATAAAGCAGTTACTAGAGAGGAAAGAATGAATCATTCAAAGAAAAAAAAAGAAAAGAAAACTTGTTTTTGCTTCAGTGTATACAGTACAAAAGAAATGTTGCACATATGAATTTCTTTCAAAATGAATCAGAAAGTTATATTTTACACAAAAATCTAAGATCGTCAGCATTCCTTCAAAATACTTTGAAATTCAGATGACGTTGACAATGAGTCAACATCACCACAGTATGGCCTCCTTGCACATCCAGCAAGAAGACTAGCTGCAGGAAATCCTCATTAAACCATCTGATGACTTATTGCATGTAACTCTGGAATACCAGCAGCAGTAACGGCAGCATTTTTTTCACAATTCTTCAAATAACATCCCGCTATCATACTAGTCTTGTCTTGGAATTGTACTTTATTTTCTGGGTAGTCCTGGTGTCTCCAAGCCATCTGGTGACATCTGCTAGTGTTGAAGTGTTCCAGTGGCCCTTCCTCTGCTAGCATTGTCTAAATGCGGCATGATAAAGTTGAGACAAAATGCACAATCAAATTTTTTCCCCTTACTTTTAATACCAAGACCTGGCAGCTGGATATAATCCCATTGCAAATTGTGTGCACGTGCACGGCGCCCCTTAAGAAGATGTGAATAATGGTGTACTGAGCATGATGGTCATTTTAATACAATAAAAAGTTTTGCATGTCTTTTTTTTTTTTTATAGTGCAATGTTTCTTTTGTCCATGAGTATATGTATCATATACTTAAAGAATCTCCTTTATATCCTGTACTGCTCAGGTAAGATGTGTAATACAGGATGCGTATTCAAACCAGAAATGTTTAATAACTCCTACAGAGTTCACCGCAGTCAAATCCAGCAGCGTAGGAGTTTATTTAACACTGCTGATTTTACTGCGCGCCCTTCGCTCCTGAAGCACCCATCCACCTGCTCCCTCCTCCCTTCAGCTCAAAAGATGTGTGTGTGTGTGTGTGTGTGGGGATACGAGGAGCAGGCCTGAAGGCCTTCAAAGCGCTGGATGTGATTAACCTTGACAGGCTGTTTGTTCAGCTTCCACTGGGTGCCCTCCCCTTCAGCTCTTCCTCCTTGGTGAGCTTCGGCAGAAAAGCAGCGAGGGGTCATCAGTGTGCATGGGCACACTACACACTACACATCACTATGCACTTACAGACGTGCTTGCGGTGCGGTGCAAAAAAAAAACAAAAAACAAAACAAAACAAAAAAAACACGGCATATGGACCGAACATATTCATCCCACGCTCATGTCATGTAGCTTCACACTGCCTATGTAGTGCGTCTGATCATCTCATTTCAATTTGTTTTTTTTTTTTATTACATTTCATCTAAATCGTGCTAGAAGGTGATGAGACGAGTAGAAATCAAAACACAAGAGAATGAAGAGGTGGAAATAAGGAACTATTTTAAGGTCTAATGTACAGCACTGTAAACTGCATATGTTTGAAATAAGGGAAACAATAACTAATAATGAAGGCTCTTGTATAGTTACATGGAAGGTTAGAAAAGGTAAACGATTTAATTACTTTTATAAAAAAAAAAAAAAAAAACCTTTTTGGTTTTTATGTAAATTTAGGTTTTTAGTACCCTTTATTCAAGGCGATCTTTTATTTCTACACTTTTATTCTTTTTTATGAATTTGTCTTTAATATGCCGTATTGCATTATTCTTACTGCCGATCCTGCTGTATGAAGTAGTGGGCAAAAGTTTTATTTTATTTTAGTTCAAACTTTGTTATAGGTTTATAGGTTATATATATTTTTGACTTTTATGTCTTCATTTTCAAATTGGCATGAAAAGATATGCGATTCCCAAAAAATAGTATTTGAGCACAAACATTTTATGTTACCGAAAAAAAAAAATATATATATAGCATGGTGGCTTAGTGGTTAGTGCTGTTGCCTTGCACCACCAGGTTTTGGGTTCAATTCCCTTGTCTGGTCTGTTTGCATCTTCTTCTAGTGCTTGGTGGCTTTTCTCCAGGTACTCTGGTTTTCTACCACAGTCCAAAATGATGCAGATGAAGCTAATTGGGAGTCCAAAATAGCCGGTAGTGTGTGTCCATAGTGTTCCCTCGGCTCATGCCCTAAGTCTCCTGGGATAGGTTCCAGACCCCCAGCAACCCTATATACAGGATAAAGCTGTATAGATGATAAGTTAGTCAGTGATGAGAAACAAATATTTAAGGGGAATAAAAGAAAGCAGAATATAATGTGGAGATGCCTTTCATAAATGCTACATAAACTACAGACGTCTTCATCTGAGCATTAATGCAAATATCTAATCAGCCAGTCACATAGCAGTACCTCAATGCTTTTTAAAATGTAGACATGCTAAAGTTCATACCGAGCATCAAAATGGAGAAAAAAAGGTGTTTTTAGTGACTTTGAACACGGCATGGTTGATCGTACCAGATGGGCTGGTCTGGAAATGTCCAAAACTGCTGATCTACTGGATTTTTCACTCATAGCCATCTCTAGGGTTTACAGAGAATGTACTGAAAAAAAAAATCCAGTGAGTGGCAATTCTCTGAACAAAAATGCCTTGTTGATGCCAGAGGTCAGGGCAGGATGGCTAGACTGGTTCGAGCTGATAGAACTGCATCAGTAAGTCAACACAACACATCGAACATTGAAGCAGATGGACTACAGCGGTGAAAGACCACACTGGGTATGAAGAAGAATAGGAAACTGAGGCTACAATTTGCATGGACTCACCAAAATCGGACAACTGAAGATTGTATAATCACTTCCTGGTCTGAAAAGATTCCATTTGGATGGTAAGATCACAATTTGGTGGAAACAACTGGCGGAAATGATGGATCCTCCATTGTGTGGTTCAGGCTGAACTGTTGATGATGGTGGTGTAATGGTGTGGGGGATTTTTCTCTGGCACCCTTTGAGCCCCTTAATACCAACTGAACTGTTAAACGCCACGGCCTACCTGAGTATTGTTGCTGATCATGTCCGTCCCTTTATGACCAGCAGATACCGTGACATGTCATGAAGCTGAAATCATCGCAAACGTGTTTGTTAACGCCACAGTCTCCAGATGTCAATCAAACAGAGCATCTTTGGGATGTGGTGTAACAGGATATTCAAATCATATTTGTGCAGGTAATATGGACCAACATTCTGGAAAAAATCTATTCTATGAAAAACTGAAAAGGCAGTTCCAAAGTCAAAAGTGGATCCAACCCAGTAATCGTACCGTACACGTACCCCACAAAGTCAGCCCGAAAAAAATGATAAAAAAATTATACCATGATTAATATAATTATATATTATCATACATATACAGTATATATACGTACATACATTTAGTAGTACAATATTTACACAAGTTTTTCTTTTCCTCAAGTGTGTATACAATTTTTTATACACACCATCGCTCAAGAGTTTGGGATCACTTTGCAACTCCATGGTCGTTCCTCATTTTTTTTTCTTTCTACGTTGTAAAGCAATAAAGCAATACAGAAGGCATCCAAACTATGCAATAATCTCCTACTCATTATTTGTAAAGCCTTTATAACGGCTCCAATCTAAGGGGTTGTTTGTTAATTGGTGATTTCTGAGGCTGGTGACTCTAAATGAACGTCTCCTCTGCAGCAGAAGCAAGTTTCGGTCTCGTTTTCCTGCGAAGGTCTTCATGAGAGACAGTTGCATCATGGAGCTTGATGGGTTTTGCAAATGCACTTGACACAATACTGTTCTTGCAAGAACTATTCCAAAACGCTCGACCTTTGTGTCTTGAAATAACACAACTGTTGTTGCTGTTGTTACGTAATTACCTAATTCCATATGCGTTATTTTATAGATTTGAAATCCCCAGTATTGTTGTTGAATGTAGAAAATAAACAAACAAAAACAAAGAGTTTTGCAATCTCTCTCTCACTATATACAGCATATATACAGTACATACACTACCCCTCAAAAGGAGAAGAAGAAGAAAAAGAAGAAGAGAATAAACTACACACAATGAAGTGAGTGATGGAATGGCAACTTCAAACACTCATGAGAACGACCCCCCCCCCCCATCACCCCCCCCCCCCCCCCCGGGGACCGCTGGAGAAAAAAAATGGAAGTCATTTGGGAAAAACTGGTATCAACTAGCCAGAAATTAACGCAAACTTTACAGAAGGCAGTTAAAGGACCTGCTCCACCATAATGACATGGGTATCAATATACTGTATATTGTATATGTATATATATACATAGTGGATGTAATATGTAGATTTTGCATCAATATACAAACTATATGAAATAAACTGAAATTAAAGATTGAAAAATGTTCTCACTTTCTCAATCATTTCCACGCGTCCTATATCCACCTCCATAGGCAACTCTGCACATCCTGACCTACATGCCAAGCGAAAAAAAACGGTATCATGCCTGTAATGTAATAATTGCTGTGAAGAAGACTTCCATTACATGGTTTAGCACTATTATTATTATTGTTATTCTAATCATCATGCCTATTGTTATCCCCGTGATCCGAATCTGCCCCTTTAGCACCATCCTGTAGCACATCCACAGGTACGCTAGAGCTCCGTCTGGATTCATCGCCCCCCTCTCTCAAACCAACCCCCCCTCCACACACCCCCCACTTTCAATTCCGTCTCCACTCATGCACATTCACAAAGCATATCATTAAACACAATAGGGTTTTTATCACAAGCTGTCACGAAATACTGCTGGATTTGCATTGGAATTTAATTAGCCATTCTGCTGGTTCACACATCCGAGAAATCAGTCTTTTTCTTATACACACGCTCGCTCGCTCGGCCGCTCGGTCGCTCGGGCGCACACACTCACGTTCACACCGTTTCTTAAAATGAATAATACAAGAGGACAGATTTATGCATAAATATATACATTAATATTGACTCCATTGCATTTTTTTTTTTTGGTTTTGTTTTTGTTTATGCTGAACCGTACAACTTTCTTTTGAGGGAACAGGTGAAAGGTAACAGGAAATAAAAGGAAAAGGAGGTGAGAAACACAATACATCACTGCGACAGAGTAATGTTGCAGACTAGAATGAAACAGGAATTTATCAAATGTAAAAAAAAAAAAATGTAAAAAAAGATTGAGATTTAGATGCAGAACATGACTCAAAGTGGCACTGAATTCTTAAACTGATTTAAACACACACACACACAAAGAACTTTTCTTTTGGAGTAATCCTGGCCATTTGTGACTGTTTCACAGATAAAATATCCTCCATAATAGCTGTCATATTGTTTGCCTGGTAGCTTGAATCTTTATCTGAAGCTTGACATCTAATAAAAGATATAAAAAACTGCCCTGCAGGTGTGTTGTGCATGTGTGTGTGTGTGTGTGTGTGTGTGTGTGTGTGTGTGTGTGTGTTTTTTGTCTGTACTATCTGAAAAGGAAGGAGGTGAGGGAAGTCCAAAGATGCTGCTCTCGCCATTTTCACCTGAGAGTTCGAAATGAAGGTATTTCTGCTCTTGGCATTGTGGAATGCAGATGGATAACAGTCAGGCTACTCATATCGCATATGCATAGCCAAAAACGAAACGGTGCACACGTACAGGGAAACAGTTTTCTTTTACTAGGGGTATCAAAAAGTTTTGAGATTCTTAAAACTTAAAACCTGGAAGTAAAATTTGATATTGATGGTCCGGCACCTGGAGACGAATTTTCGATGCCCAATGCCACAAATTTTTGATGCAAAATAAAAAGGTTTCCACGACAGTACCTGGCCAAGAATAGGACTAGTTGCACGGCTCCAGATGTACACAGTACAATGGCTTTTGTCAAGATGGTTAGAGGATCGAGGGTTTCCTCCAGATGCTCTGGTTTTCTCCCACAGTCCAAATACATGCAGCATAGACTGGAATTAAAATCAAGTAAGCAACTGTTGTTTGTTCAGAGTCCTTATAAACCATTTGCAATTAAGTCCAGGTGTATACAGTCGGCAAGTTAAGTCCTTTGTGGTCATGTTTGTATGCTGGGTGGTAGGGGTCTACCATGGCTTCGAATGTAATACACCTGACACAGTGCTTCCCATGTAATGTGGTTACCACTAAAACTGGCAGGGAATTTACCAAATCTGTGTTTCCAATAAGCAATATGAGCAAAATATTTGCAAATGTTCGCAATAGTGGCTATAGACGTAGACTTACATCCTATCCATCCATCCATCCATCCAACTAGGGACCTCTGTTGTCCAACTAGGGTCGTAAAGGCCAATTGTATTCGTTACGGACAATTTGGGAATGCCAGTTAGCTTAAAAACATGAAAATTCTGAAAGGTGAAAAAAAAAATCCTTAATTTCACATTTACATTTTTACTTGTCATGTGCACGACCATACACAGTATGCTATGTAGTGAAATGCTCATAGGACTCCGTGCGCAATGCCCCGTGATGGCAGCTGACCTCACTGGCGACATCTTAAACCTGAACATGTTAAAATTATGTTGTGATTTTTATTTAATTGCCAATAAGCAAATTTACTGTGGTACATGTACCTTGGTAGTCTGATGGTACCTTTATTATGGTATTTTCCATTTATTTGCTAATATAGTACATATACCAGTGGTGTAGCGGTTAGCGCTGTCACCTTGCACCGCCAGGGTCCGGGTTCGATCCCCGGCCAGGCTCGATTCCCGTCTCTGTGTGCATGGAGTTTGCATGTTCTCCCCATGCTTGGTGGGTTTCCTCCGGGTGCTCCGGTTTCCTCCCACAGTCCAAAGACATGCAGGTTAGGCTAATTGGCGTTCCCAAATTGCCCGTAGTGTGTGAATGAGTGAGTGTATGTGTGTGTGTCTGTGCCCTGTGATGTATTGGCACCCTGTCCAGCGTGTACCCTGCCATGTGCCCTAAGTCTCCTGGGATCGGCTCCAGGCCCCCTGTGACCCTGAATACAGGATTAAGCGCTATAGATGGTAAGTGAGTGAGTGAGTACATATACCAGACTTTGTTACTGTATGTGGTTCTACCATGGTACATACATTGGTACAGAGGTGTACTATAGTCTGGTACATGGTTCCTTAAGCAATCCCTGACTGCTTTATGCTTCTATGTTCCGTGGCTGACCCTGTCCTTTAACTGGGATATGCGGAAAAAAAAACAAAAGAAAAAAGAATTTCACTATATTGTAATATACTTGAAAACAGTCATTTCTTTAGCACTTGCACTGTTCACATGCTGAACATTTGCAGCGAGTTGCTGCTGTCAATCAGTGCATCCAGCCTGCCAATCTAATCTTAATCTAGAGCTAATGACGTACTGTTGCTTTCATAAGCTATAGTATATATTAGGGAGATACTGTATAGTAACTTATTTACTGACACATTTAAAGCATTATTTACAGGGTTATATTATCGCTATTTTTTATAAAACTTTCACTTTTAAAGGTGAGCAATCATGAATTGTGATAACAGCAGGACAACATATGGATGCCAAGGGTTTTTGCATGGACATGGTCAGAATAGGACTAGTTGCACGGCTCCCGATGTACACAGGACAATGGCTTTTGTCAAGATGATTAATTCTTATCAGGTCGATGGTTTAGTGGGTATCACGGTGGCCTCACACCTTCAGGGTCAAGGGTTTGTCTCCTGCATCTGGTCTGCGAGTTTCGTGATTGGATGTTTTCCCAGTGCTTGCTGGGTTTCCTCCAGGTACTCTGGTTTTCTCTCCCAGTCCAAAGGCATGCAGAATAGACTGAATTAAAAAGCGACTCTATTTGTCCTCATAAACCGTGTGTCATTACGTCCAGGTGTATTCCGTCAGCAAGTTGAGATGGTCTTACTAGGTTACTAGAAGTTGAAGTTCTTGGTGGCCATGTTTCTATGCTGGGAGGTAGGGGTCTCCCATGGCTACTAGGGGTTTACCATGGAATTTTGATAACAGCAGGGTGAAATATAGATGCCAGGGGTTTGTGCATGCTCTCAATATGCTTGGCGAGTTTCTTCCGGGTACTCCGGTTGCCTCTTACAATCCAAAGACATGCAGAGTAGACTGATTAGCATTTCCAAAATGCCTGTAGTGTATGATTGGTGGCTCGAGTCTGTGCATGGTTATGCCATGTAATGAATTCGCACCCCATCGAGGGTATTTCCTGCCTTGTGCATCAAAGATGCCCCACGACGCTACCCAGGATAAGCTCTGTATAGAGAATAGATTAAAGCTTACTTATCGTGTTACAAAAAAGGAAAATCAACTATTTAATTTTGTTTCGTTACCTTTACTTGAGTTTGTTTATTCTAAAAATATATATTCCATTATTAGTTATGGCATAGCTTTAAATGAAAACACTGATGCACTGATTTTTCCCCCTGAAATATGACCATAAGACAATAGATGAAACCTTCCTCCAAAGCAGACAATTATGTAGAAAAGCACAACGTTAAAAACTGGTGTCCAAGCTGTCCAAGTGCTAAAATCCATTTAGTCACACAGCTGGAAAAAAATGGCTTAAGTAATCAACGCCCCAACATCAAAAACATGGAATAAAGTGGCAATTCATATAGCATTACAGGAATAGGGAAATGGCAGAGGAACATTTAGTCAGATTTTGAAGTCACGTTCAAATGAATCCATTAGATTGCACCAGTAAATGAGATATTCGGCATGACTGATGATTTCGGTTCCAAACAGAATCACGCAGGGGCGAGTTTGATTACGCATTCATGGCAAGATAGAAGTGTAACATGAAATACTTTACTTAGGCTCTTGTCTGCACCCGGGGAGATGGTTTTCATATTAGCACTCTCTTCCTTCTTTTCCAAACATGCACTAATGCTGTAATTCCTCCTTTTAGTCTATAATTTTTTACACCAGCCCAAGCCTCGTACGACATTGCTTGAAGTGCTTCATGAGTTCACTTAACTAGACGGAGAAGGCTTTCCAATTGCACACAGAAATCATTGTATTTACATGCTGTGAGTCCTCATTACTTCCACCTAATGTCCCTCACTTTTAATGGGCTGAGCGTGCAGTAAAAGCCGAGTGGATTTACCCACTGCATCACGACTACTGCTGAACTCTACAGTACCGTTTTATGAACTGGAAGCCTTCATTACTTTTCTTAAGCTTGTTTTACACCGTGAGGCTTCGGCAGTCTTTTAAGATTATTACTCATCACACTGTACGAGACGTTCCCAATAAAAATCTGGTCCGGATCCTATAGCAGCCTTTGAGATAATGTGCACCAGGTTATATGATCAAGATCCTCTAATGATAGACCAGCGATTAGGCAAAGCATAACAACAACTTGTATTGCAGTGATTTATTCTAAGGCTTAGATTATATGGAGCATCCAGACTACAAGTCCCTGTGAATGAGTTGTTATTATGGAAACAATAACATATCAAAATGAGACTTTTATATTTATATATCTATAAGTTCCAGCCAGAACTTCTATCAATAGACCAAGATGGCACGGTGATGTAGTGATTAGCACTGTTGCCTCACACCTCCAGGATCTGCTTTCGATTCTTGCCTCGGGTCTGTGTGCATGGAGTTTGCATATTCTCCCTGTGCTTGGTGGGTTTCCTCCCACAGTCCAAAGACATGGAGATTTGGCTAATTGCCGCTCCCTAATTGTATGAATGTGCATGTGAGTGTGTGTGCGCTGTGATGGATTGGATCTCGTGCCCTACTGTAAGTCTCCTGGGATGGACTCAAGGCCCCCATGACCTGTTAAACAGGGTGAAATGGTACAGACGATGAATGAGTGAGATTTATGAACCGATCAATCAGTGTGATCTGGGCTCATCTGGTAAAAAGAAATGGAAGAAAAAGTGAGTTCAAGTTAACGGAGAAGTGTTTATTCTAAACTTAAGCATGTTTCAAGTCTGTTTCTTTATTAACACTACTATTTTGGGGTTTATCCCATGCATTACACATAATTCTATTCTGGTGTCCTAATACTGGGTGGGTGGAGGTTATTTCCCCTTGATTTTCTCCCAAATTTAGTCATAGCTAATTCTCACCCTCTGGGTTCGATCCCCGGCCAGGCTCGATTCCCGTCTCTGTGTGCATGGAGTTTGCATGTTCTCCCCGTGCTTGGTGGGTTTCCTCCGGGTACTCCGGTTTCCTCCCACAGTCCAAAGACATGTAGGTTAGGCTAATTGGCGTTCCCAAATTGCCCGTAGTGTGTGAATGAGTGAGTGTATGTGTGTGTGTGTCTGTGCCCTGCGATGAAATTGGCACCCTGTCCAGGGTGTACCCTGCCATGTGCCCGAAGTCTCCTGGGATAGGCTCCAGGCCCCCCGTGACCCTGAATACAGGATTAAGCGGTATAGATGATGAGTGAGTGAGTGAGTAATTCTCACCTATGTCTCTACAGTAGACCACTCCCCCATCAAGGTGACAACTACCAAGGGTGAAGACTATACATCGATTCCTTCAAGACAGGTGATGATCTGCTGCTCATGAAATGGAAAGCCCGTTTCTCTTGCATGAGCTCACATATGTCTATGATTGGCCAGCATCACTATACACCAATTAGCCATAACATTGCAATGCAAAACATTAAGCGCAGTATTGTGTAGGTCCCCCTTTGGCCACCTGGGCAGCTCTGGACCCTTGGTGAATTACTCCATAAGGCCTCTGGGTGTTGTTTCTTGCTCCAGGAAGTTGGCAGAGGATCATTTGAGTGCTGTGAGTTGCCTTCATGGATCAGACTTGTTTGCTTGGTGCGTCCTATGGTTGCTCGAATGGATTGGGATCTGGGAAGTTTGGAGGCTGGGCTCTGGCTGTTGGCTCTTGTTATGAAGCACTAGGTGTTCTAGTAACCATGATCCTGCAACCAGTTTTGTTAATGTTAATGTGTTGATATTTTGCGGTGGTAATGTTTGATGTGAGAATCAAGGTGTGCCAACCCTTCCCCTGTGAGAGATCATGACCAATCTGCTCTCTAGACTCCCAGCAACGGATGGCTGTAGCATCACCTGAGAATCGAACTCGCAATCTCAGGATCGTAGGTGGAACGTTTTTCCAGTCCGCCCATCATGAGCCCCAAAATTCCAGACACTTGACATCAACTGATTATTTTCACAATACTCCCAAATTGGCCACATGCCAAGAATAGATTCTGGTGGTCAGCCTAAAGGTTATTATGACTCCAGTCAAGGGCTTTTAACCTCCATCATACCACACACAAGCATGCCATGTTTCAGCATGTACATTAGTGCACGAAGCACATCCACTCTCACAAGTGAACAAGATACATGACCTTACCATAAATGCCAAAACTCATTTCATATGCTGCTAAAGCTACTAAAGTTTGAAGGCTGAAAATGGTGCATGTCCGCAATGTGCTGCATGAAAGACACACTGTACTTACAGCCAGACGTTAAAGCAATCTACTGTAATTTGTGCACTTTAACCTTTTTCTTTCTTTTTTTTTTTTCAAGTCGCAAAGTGGAACACTGCTCAAAAAAGATTCATATAAATCATATAAAATTATATTTAATATTACAGTGATTGCATTCAGGTCACTTTGACCTAAGAGCGGCACTGATTAAAAAAAGACTGGTAATTACAGACAGCTGTGTTGTGTAAAGTACATAATGATCATGATTTAAAAAAGGAAAGGCTGAAGAAGAAGTTAGAACAATCTGTGAACAATATATATATTTTATATATGTCCAGACATATACAGTCTTATGCAAAAGTTTAGGCACCCTTTGATAAATAACAGATTTTGGTGATTAGTTCAATTGAAAAGATGTTAACACAGTCTCTCTTGGAAATGGGAAAAATGCACAATATTTTCAGCAAACATTGGTGCATAGTTACTTTTTATGTCATAAATTGAACAAAGATAAAAAAATAAAAACATTATTGTGGCACTGTGGAAAAGTTTGGGCACCCTACATAATCAGTACTTAGTAACACCTCCTCTAGCGGATATCACAGCGTGTAAACGCTTTTTATAGGCAGCTGAAAGTCTTTAAATTCTTGTACTTGGGATTTTCTCCCATTCTTCTTTGCAAAAGGCTTCTAGTTCTGTAATATTCTTTGGTCGTCTTGCATGCGCATACACTTTGCTACCTCCTTGCAGCCCTCTGCATTGCGGGCATCAATAACTTTCATTTTCAGAGTCTTATACAGCTGCTTAGAGGAACTCATGATTGTTGAGTGTCCGCGAGCGTGTGCACAAAGCTTTTAAATTGGCATTTATTAATGACAGCTGTTGCCATGCATCAGATCTAACGAGCTGATTAAGGTCTGCAACCTTGTAAAAAGAATCAGAGACTCTGGGTGACCAAACTTTTGCATAAACTTTTGCATAATGGGTGCCCAAACTTTTGCATAATGGGTGCCCAAACTTTTGCATAATGGGTGTCCAATCTTTTGCTTAATGTTTTATTTTATTTATTTATTTTTGTTCAATTTATGGCATAAGAAGTAACTATGCATCAATGTTTGGTAAAAATTTTGTGTTCCATTTCCAAGAGAGACTGTGTTAACATCTGTTCAATTAAAAACATCATCAAAATCTGTTATTCATCAAGGGGTGCCTAAACTTTTGCACTATATATATGTCTGGAATTGCTGAATTCTGGATGAAAGATCATGTTTTGGACAAATATTGCACTAATATTAGAAAATTAGAGTATTGTGTAAAAGTTTTTATTTGTAAAAAAAATTAAATAAAAAAGGCCAATTAGAAATTGTCATAGTTTATAGATTCGTTACACATGAAGTGAAAGATTTAGTTTTTTTGTTACTTTTAATTTTAATGATTACAGCTTACGGCACATGAAATAAAAAAAATAAAAAATCCAGTATCGCTAAACATTAAGATTTAAAACACAGAAACAGCAGGAATTACTGCATAAACGTGACATGGCATGGAGGTGATCAGCCTGTGGCACTTTTAAGGCCTTATTGAAAACCAGGTTGCTTTGATAGCAGCCTTCATCTCTATTTTGTGTTGGTTGTTGGGTCAGGTGTTTCCCATCCCCATCTTCATTTCCAAATAAAACGCAAAATTTACTTACATTTGAAAAGACAACTTTAGACCATGCACAATATCACACCATGTCTAGTTCTTTTTCTCCTTAGTCTGGGTAAAACGCTTCAGGTTCAGGAGTGGCGTGATACTAGGATTATAACATTTGCATTTGTGTCGCCCATAATAAAAGGGCAAATTGAATTTAATAAGGAAATGCGTTTGAAACAGGGTTCAGGTTCAACAGTACATTCATGTTCCAAGTATACATGGAAATGATGTGCTATAATTAATGTAACAGCAGATTTTTAAAGAGTGCCTTTTAAAAAGAGGACAGGAAAGGTGGAGGGCTGTGCATGAAAGCATTCGCGGTGCAGTGCTTTTAACAGCAGCCAAGCTTTTGCGGAGAGTAAATAAGGCTGGCTAACAACCTCTGTCTGCGTGTCGCTTTCACTTAGATTCACCGAAGGAGCGTCTTGGCCCGGTCGCCGGCCCAAGGTTGAGGGGCCCTTTGCTGATTGGTGAAGACGTTTCTCTTGGTCTGAAGCCTCTCTCTATGGACTGGAATGGCATTAGGATATGTACGGCGAGCAGAAATATTCACCCGTGCCGCAGTCTCATCTGAATCTCCTGGGACCGTTTGACTTACAAGGACACAGGCGAGATTTTCCCACCCACGCTAAACACCATCGGACAGGCACGGAATTGAAGAACTCTGTGCAAATCTCGTGCTCTGTCAAGTCGAGAAAGGAGATGCATGGCATATTGCCCTCTCTATCGTCTCCCCTCATCCTTGCTTTCCAGCCCGCGCTATCTCGGAGGAAGAAAAGGCCTGCAGCAGGTTTTTGCACTCAGCTTGCCTAAAGCCTAAAGCTCTCAATAACACGATCAATATTTGACCTTCTACTGTATTATCATTCTTTTTCTTTTTCTTTTATTCCCCCACTGGAGCCTGAAATTACATTTGCTGCTAAAGGCCATCATGCACAGCAGCTCCTAAATACAGTCCTGCCAGCTGCACGGAGAGCGTCCAATGGGCCAAAGAGCGAAAGAGAAGAGCATAGATAGGGATGAGAGGATGTGTCCATTACATTCATGAAATGCTGAACCTGTTCGATCACAGGTTTTTGGAAAATCTTGCACTTAGATTAACTTTCCCAAACTAACCATAACCATAACCTTCATTGACGCACATCTGCACACTTCTGCTCACGCTCTCCTGATCTCGCTCCATCAAACCTTCCCCTGTTTGGTCCCCTGAAAGCAGGCCTACAAGGACGATGATCGAGTTCTGCGGAAGAAGCGAAGACTGCGGTGCATTCGTGGCTCGCAGCTCATCCTATAACATTTTTGAGGGAATGAAGGATTAAGAAATCCTTAAAAAAAAACTCATTTGCAAATGATGCCATTTGATGATTCAAATCAGGGAAACAACCTTAAGAGCAGATATACTGTATACAGACTTATCCAACACTTCAAAGAATTGGGCGAAAAATACAATCTTAGTGAATGTGGCACTGGTTGGTAAGTAACCACTCAGTACAACCTTGGTGAGCGGAGCAGCATCTTAAAATGCACAATGTGTTGGATGGGCTACAACAGCTGGAGATTCTTATTACATCAAATCCCTTTGCTGTCAGCTGAGTATCAGAATTTTTTTAAAACGTGATGATTTTAAAACCGTTGCCTGGTCTTTACCAATGTTGCAATGTGTCCAGTTTGACAAAGTCTTCTGAAGGATTCTGGCTGGTTCTGCAGGATGTCCAGTAAAACTAAGCAGCTCATTTGTACCTGAGACTATCCAGTATTTTAAGCAAAGGTTTGTCACACCAATTGTTGACTTTGTTCAATTCATTTCAGTTCACTGCCAAGTTTTTTTTTTTTTTTGGTTGTAGAACCTTTTTTTTGAAGACATCATTGTTTTACAGCAGTCATTTGCATTTGCAAGACTTTTTACATTAATAATAATAATAATAATAATAATAATAATAATAATAATAATAATAATAAAAATCGAATGGACGATGAGTTATATGCAAACGAAACAGACAAATGGTTGTTGAACTGCATGAATAAACTCATGAATGGAAAACACGTAAACAGTAAAATACCCTTAAGCATAAACAATGCAATAAAAAAAAATAGTACTTATATTAATTCTTTAAAAAGTTTTAAAAGTTTGAGCAGATAAAAAAAAAAAAATTGCCAAGAATTGGACCCGTGAGAATACTGTCCTTCGGCACAGTGGGGAAGATGAGCGAAACTAAAGGAAAAACTTTTCACAGCGCAAAGTTTTATAATTTCCAAGTTTATTTGACCCTTGGGATTGTTAAGTTTTAAAATAAACCAACTTACATTAAATAAGAAGAAGCTTTCCCTAAGAGTGACTCATAAAATCCCATGCTTTAAACTTTAAACTTTTTGTTGTGGTGCTGCATAAAAGAAAAAGCCCTCATACTCACAAGTGAAACTTACTTGTCTCTCCTGCAGGCTTGGCCATAAATGGATTATTAAATATAAGATGGACGTTCAAGTCAAACCGGGAATTTTCTGGTGAATGAAGGCTTAAAAATCGATTGACGTTTAGAGAAGACTTCAAGCGTAGCAAAACATTTGAATGATGCAAACGTTTTAAACATCCATGAATGACGATCCCGGATGAGGTGACCAACATTCAGTCTCCTGATTCGAGAAAATCGATGGATAACCAAATTGCTAAAGAGACCCACTGTCTGTGGGAACTGTACTCACAATCATTGTGTTATTATTTCTATGTATACATTTTGCTTACTGACATGACCCGTGCAAAGAAGTGTGTTCCTGTAGTCCTTGTCATTCAGGTCTGGAAATTTAAGGTTGGAAGGGTGACAAAAGCAGCTTATGTATCTCAGTAAGCATCTTGTGTTACCAGCGAGGACACTGAGGGTACAAGACACTTTAAAGTCAAATCATAGATCTTAGCCGCATGGCCTTCTCTATGGCCCACTTAAGCACTGAGGAGTCTATTACTGAGATTATCACGCTGCTTCATTTTCACCGAATGTAAACGCTGGAGCACATTGCCACTGATGGCGTACAATTTTGTCGCCATTATCAATTTCAGATTCCACCCAGCGGGTGCCAAGTTATCACCAGCGACACGAGGGATTTTATTTCTCCTTTTTAAATTATAAACCCAAATTGCCACATATGGAGGGCATTTAAACAAAATGACCTTCCTTTACTTTCTATCTACCTGTTTTAAAATTTTAACCCGACATCACCACCTACAGGGGGCATTAAGGACAATAGCGCTTCTTTCTTCCTTTTCCTTTGACTTCCTTCCTTCCTGTCCAGATGACATCTACATATAATCTACATACTACATTTACATTCCTCTCCTAATGTTTTACCTAAAACAGCACCTACGATTATTAGACACAATATCCCTCCTTTCTTCTTACATTCTTCTTTTCTTGCCATCAGTGTTACCTTCCTATCTATCTATCTATCTATCTATCTATCTATCTATCTATCTATCTATCTATCTATCTATCTATCTATCTATCACCATCTATGGGATTAAAGCAAAAAACATCATTGCTCCTCTCCCTCTCTGCTTCCTTCCTTCTTACGCATTTTCCATTTAGGTCTTGTTCCTTCACTTCTTCTTTGCCTTCTTCCTTTGTATCTAGCTTGTTACAATCTACACCCAAATCTTTATCTACTACCACTTATAATGGGGATTTAAACACAACTTCATTTATTCCTTCCTTCATCCTTCCTTCCTTTCTTCCTTTTTTCCTTCCTATATTGTTTGCTATTTAGTTTTCCTTCATTCATTTCTTTTTTCTGTTTTCAATCTAGTTTTACAGTCTACACAAGCCTTCCTTCCTTCCTTCCTTCCTTCCTTCCTTCCTTCCTTCCTTCCTTCCTTCCTTCCTTCCTTCCTTCCTTCCTTCCTTCCTTCCTTCCTTCCTTCCTTCTGTTTTTTTGTTTTCTATCTAGTTTTACAGTCTACACAAAAGTATCACCTCCAGAGGAAATTTGAATACAACCTTCCTTCATTCCTTCCTTGGTACTTAATGACATAGATGATATACTCTGGATTCAGGTGCAATCATTTACATACAAAAAAAAAACAAAAAAAAAAAACATTCACATTCTGTAATATCCAGCCATGACTCTATCTACAGCTATTTGCCACCACCCACCAAAGTGCATATCCAGTATGTATCAACCTAGAGCAGTTCTGTGCATGCACACTCACCACGCCGCTTATTAATGATACTTTCTGGTCCATGTCGACATGATCACATCATGCAGTTCCTGCAAAAATTTCAGGAGCACTCTCATGCATTTGAATCTCCCATTCAAGTGCATCCCAAATGTGCTCGATTGGATTCAGATCCAGTGACTGGGAAGGCCACTGAAGAAACTGAACTCATTTGAAAGTTTGGAGATGATATGTTGGAATCAGGCTAGAAGCAGCCTTTAGAAGATGGATAAATCGTAGCCATGAAGGGATGCACATGGTCAGCAACGGTACTCATAATGTATCGAGTGTGGCATTCAAAAGGTGATTAATTGGTATTAACAGCCCCAAAAAACAGCTCCCGCACTGTTGTACAGTACCACCTCCATCAACCGGCACTGTTGACACAAGGCAGAATGGTCCATGGATTTATACCAATGGTGCCAAATTCTGACCCTACACCCCAAAAGGAATCATAATTCATCAGATCAAGCAAGTCTTTCTTGTCCAAATCTTCAACAGTCCAGTTTTGGCCCACTACAGTGTCCCCACTGCAGCCTTCAGTTCTTAGCTGACAGAATTGGATCCTGATGTCTTCCGCTGTTGCTGTAGCCCATCTGTCTCAAGGTTCTACATGCTGAGATGCTTTTTTACACACTACAAGTGTACAGAGTGATTATTTAAGTAACTGTCGCATTTTTATTCATCTCAGACCAGCCTGACCAGTTCTCAATGATCTCTCTCATCCACGTCTGCAGAATTGCTGCTCCTTGGAAGCTTTTTTTTTTCTTTCCTTTTCTTTATTGCACTATTCTGAGTAAATCAGAGACTGTTGTGTGTGAAACTCCCAGGAGACCAGCAGTTACTGCGATACTCAAACCAGCCCATCTGGCACCAACAACCATGCTACGGTCAAAATAGCTGAAATCACATTTTCGCCCCATTCTGATGGCTGATGTGAACATTACCCAAAGCTGCTGGCCTGCATCTGCATGATGTTATGTGCGACGCTGCTGCCACATGATTGGCTGATCAGATCATTCCATGAATGGACAAGTGTTCTGTTAGTGCACTTTCTACAAACCCAGACTACACAACAGCAGGGCAGTGTTAAAAAAAAAAAAAAAAAAAAACATACACCTACACTGTATCTATTCCTGTCACAATAGAAAAGGCTGTGATTCTTAATAAAAGACGACCTCAACTCAACTGTCTTGCAAACAGCGCGTGTGTGTGCGCTGGCAGATAGTGTGTAAAAATTCGGATGCCTGATGATACCTGCGACTTTTCAAACATATGAATCTCAGCAGTAAGTTCCACATTTGCAGTCAGTAGGCCACATTGGAGGCTCTTTATTGCTCATATTAATCTCGCAAATTAATTTTGTGTTGGCGCTAAAGAACGTTCTGCAATTTCCCTTTGATTAAAAGCCCCGGCATTTTGGAATATATGACTTTAATCTTGGAAAGTACGAGAAAAAAAAAAAAAAGAAGCAGTATACATACAGTGTTACAAGAAAGAATGGCAGAAAGAATAAAACCTGAAAATACAATGATGCAGAATGAAAGCGGGAATAAATTTATGTAAAATCACACAAACAAAGCAAACATGATAGAATCCACTGATCCACTGATGTGACAGTATGTGTGTGTGTTTGTTTAATAGCAGAATATCAGAAGCCTGCAGCATTTATTTCATGCTGAGTTTAATTCTGACAGAATAATCAAAGACAAATCAAAAGGGAACATAAAGTATATTACAGGATACCCTGCAGAAGGTAGCAGAAAACCGTCACCTGAATATAGGTTGAATAGTGATTTGCAATACTTTTTGTTCATACAATATGCTGTACCCCTTTTGATTTTTTGAAATGAGTGACCCAATGTAGCACTGTGGCCTTGCATATCCAGTATTAAGGGGTTGGGCTGCATGTTCTCCCCATTCTTGATGGGTTTCTTCCAGGTACACCAGTTTCCTCCAACAGTCCAAAGACATGAAAATAACTCTAAAGGGATTTCCAAATGGCCAGAAATGTGTGAGCGTGTGCATGCTTGTGCCCTGTGATGGATTGGCACCCTGTCCAGGGTTGTTTCAATGTGGGTTCCAATCAGGGTTGTTGCCCTAGTTGAGTCCCCTAGGATTGGCTCCAAGCCTCCTGAGACCTGAGAATAAGATAAGAGGTCTAGATAATGAGAGAGTAAGTGAGTGAGATTCATCTACCTACCGTATTGTGGTGGAGCTTAAACCAGTAACCTAAAAATAAATAATAATAAAAACTAGGAAATGCTATGCATGAGACACAGAATAATTATTTGCACAAAAATGCCAAAATATTCGTTTAACCTCTGAGGCTACAAGAGCAGAGTCTATACGCAGAAGGGCTCAGGTCCCTCACCAACCCTTAATAATGAATTAGCCAGATCTCAGCCTCAGGGCTTTGTTGCAAGTAATTTCATTCTTACTATTTTGGATAATATTCCACTTTGCCAAATGAGTGAGCGTTGAGGGGATATTTGTCTCCGAAACTAAATATAACTCAGGATCTTGGTACACCATGTATCGTTGATTTAAAAACCGGACTAAAACAAGTCATTAAAATGACTGACGTGCTATTTGCTACTCGAATTCAGTCATAACCGACTATGCACTTGGAGAGTAAAATATCAAGTTGTTTGTTTTGAGCAAAAAACTTAACGGGATGTAGTGTACTATGATGTATTGTACATGCTGAAAAAAACTTCTTGTGCATTTTTATTTTACTTGCAGATTAAACAAAATGCTGCTTTCACAGCCAAATTACAGCGAATTTGTCGTTTATTCCTTTTGTCATTCCTGTTATATTTTCGAGAATGATTGATGAAATTTTTCCACGGTACAGGTTTCGTGGTAATCCGATAGTATCGTTACCATGGTATTTTTAACATTACAATAGTCCTTATTCGCTGATATTATACATGATACACTTCAGTACGTGGTTCTACCATAGTCCATATTGTGGTACAACAGGACATATACAGTACTATAGTATGATACATGGTTCCACAATGTACTTTAGTATGGTACTATAAATCATATAAAGGCGACACAGTGGCGTAGTGGTTAGCACTGGCGTCTTGCACCCACAGGGTCAGGATTTGATTCCTACCTTGCGTCTGTGTGCATGGAGTTTGCATGTTCGGTTAAGTTAACTGTTAATAACCATTAGCCTCAATGGTCCCTAGTTGGACTAGAGAGGATGATGGATGTACTAGAATGGTGATATTTATATAATAACGTCTGCGCTGCCATTTTTACCTGTTACTCTCTAAAGATGAATACATAATACTTTGGTAAATACCGTGGTACTTATTGGGTACCACAGTGGCTACCAAAGTTCATCGGGTGTTTAATATGGTACTGTAGTATACCATAGCACTAGTATGTACTAACATATTTAATATGTTACCTTATGGACAAACATACCATAGTAGATACCTGCTGAATTGGTAGCCACTGTGGTATCCAGTAAGTAACATGGTATTCATTCATTATTGTGGTATATTCCACAGTACCCACTGAAGTGCCACAGTACATACAATGGTATTCACCAAAGTATGTGGTATATACTGTACCATGGTATCACCCGCTGACATGCCATGGTACCTCCCATGATAACATCTGAAGTATGATAGTAATACTATGGTATGTATATAGTCTACTATTTACATTTAGGCATTTGGCAGATGCCCTTATCCAGAGCAACTTACATTTGTATCTCATTATACTGTACATTTTAGTAATTGAGGGTTAAGGGCCTTGCTCAAGGGCCCAACAGGGGGAACCTGGACGCCTTAACCTGGGTGCCTCAACCGCTGAGCGGGTGCTGAGCTGGACACCCTTATTATAGTCAACAATAGAACTTCACCACCTACAGGGGGCATTAAGGACATAGTTAAGGCATAGTTTCTTATGGGTTGCTCTTGAGCGCTTTCAATATTACGGAAATCGTCTTGTTTATTAGGTCAATTTGTCATGTTTCTAAGTTACAGTATAGCCAAGGGTCCCATGGTCCTCGCTGTTCTTTCTAACATCTTAATCCTGTTTACACATCAAATATAGAGACATTAATACACTTTGCAATTCTAAACAGCCTGTTTTCATATTTCTAAAATGGATGTTTTTGACATGGGAAATCTTGTCCATAAAATGAAAATGATTAACATTTGAATGAATACTACACTTCTTTTTGTACCTGTGTGTGAATGCATTTTGGACGCGCTTCTCAAATTTGCACAGAAATACAAAATGGCCAGAATTTCACATCCCCTTTGTCTCTATTCAATCAACTGTAGAGATAATTACTCAGCCAACAAACAGGAATTTGTTTGGAACTAAATATTGCAGTTTAAGAAAGCCTTTCCTTGTGGTAACATAACATACAAAGGGTTGTGCTTTAGTCTTTATACGTTGCTACCCCCCCCCCCCCCCACCTCCCAATACCAATCCACTGGAAAATAGAGCAGCTATGCTGCACCCTGCCGCTTACCAAAAAGTGACATGATAATTGCTATGGAAGTTTGCAGCGATGGAGAAGGAGGCTTCATCTAAACATTTTTACACATCACGCTTTTCCGTACATTACTCATTCATCACTTGTGTTCTGTTTCTGTCATGTTTGCACTTTTTTTTTTTTCATTCAAGTGAATTCAACATGCCTGATTCTGCCGCTAATATGCATACCATGTTCGATACAGAGCAGGCTTCATGGTCATGGGCAGATAGTTTGGGAGCTGGACCGAATAATGCCAGGATGTGTTGACAGACAGCAGATGAAAAGGTGAAAAGCCTGTCAAGCTGTGAATGGCCGCCCGTTCCGTGGCTTTTGTGCGCGTTCTGTGTGTGATGATTATAGCCACGGCTGCAGCCTCTTCACAAAAGGGGTGAAGTGCGAATGGACAGTTTTCCTGGCAGCCCGTCTCCTCCCCTTTAAACACAGAGTCCACAGCTGCCTCAGCTAAACTCTGCGTTTCAGCCGTTCTTGATTCTGCCCCCATGTGAACCGAGCTCATGAAAAAAACATGTTTATTTAAGGCCGAAACATGAGCAAATACAATCAAGCAAGAAACATACAGTACCGTATATATCCCGTACATTACCCTGGGTGCCTTCATGCAGAATCCAGGTCAAGTCTACTTTCCTTTAAGGAGGGCTTTTCTGCTCTGCACAGTTGGAGAGAGTGGTTATTTCATTTATAGTAGTCTTCATGGGAGCGCAAACCTGCCTCAGCATTCTTCTCATACCTTCTTCACCAACAATACTGGGCGATGATTGGATCGACTGATACGAGTCTGGATTACTGATCAAAAAAAAATAAGGGCCCCAGGACTTAGGATCACCAGCTTACTGCTGTTGCCCCCTTATCTGCTCCAGGGCGAGGTATCATGTCTGACCCAGTGCTCTGACCACAACTTTGTAACACACTGGGATTTGTGATGAAAAAAAGAAAAAAATGCTGTAATGTAATGTTTTTCTTCTAAAACAAGAAATGTCTGTCTGCAAGGATAGATTTTGGAAATGTAAAATGTGGGAAAGAAGGAGTTTTATTTTTTTTAATATTCAAATGAGGCCAACTGGTACCAACAACCAATGTCATGGTCACATTCACCATGTGAACCGTTCCTCTGTTTGGACCTGTTTTTGACTCCTGTTTGTCTTTATTGAGAATCAAACACATTACATGTTAACACATTACATGTTAATTCCTGTTATTACTATGCTTCTCCAAATTTTCCTTGAAACATCAATAAAATCACATGTTTCCCTTTTTCTCCATCCTTGCACTGAACACAGCGGGATCGCTTCGACAAAATGTTAAGATGCATCTTTCCTAGCTAGCTAGATAATTATGTGAGGTGGCGATTGGAAGGTCATGAGTTCAAGCCCCAGGATTACCAAGTTGCCAATGTTGAGCCCTTGAGCATGGCCCTTAGCACTATCTGCACAATGGGTACATCATGGCTGACCTTGTGCTCTGATCCCACCTTATTGACTGGGATATGTGAAAAAAAAAATGTGACGTAACAAATAATTGAATCTTAACAATCTTAGCAAGGACATTCAGCATAAAACATGTGCCCCCTATTGGTAGCAGCTGAAACAACAACAACAACAACAACAACATAACAACCGCAGCTTACTTGAATCATTTTCATGATCAATACTTAGTACTTACAGTAATACTTACTAGCATAGAAGTATGTTTAGTCAAGGCAGTGTCTAGTTTTAGCTTAGAAGAAATAAATGAGTAGGATATAGTGCGATAGAACTGGCCAAAATGAAACACGATAAAACAATGTAACTTCATGATCCTGAACCGGGTTTAAGTACGGCAGTACGCAGCCTCTGTTTCAGCGTTCGCACCAACCGGCTGGCCCCAGGGCAGCGGTGCACCACGGGATTTGGTGTGCATAAACTCGAGTCATACATCATTGAGAAGAAGTCTGCAGGAGAGAAGTGCAGGCCAATAACTCTGGGGTTAAACAATGTAATTTGGATTGTGTACGCACAATTTATTTCAAGTGTCAGAAGTAGTTTTAGCTTGTACTTATTATTTGAATAAGAAAAGAAGAACAAACAATAACTAAATAATGTGCTCGTCTACTGCTCCTGCTGGTAGTGAAAGAGAACACAGAGTTAGTTGGTGGAGTGCCAGATTACAGTACATCTGTAGTGATTCTAAGTGGCTAAATGGGCTAATTCTTCATGGTGACTTCCAGAAGAAAAATGCAGCAATCATATGGGAAGAACAGCTGGAGAGAGAAGAACACAGCCTGTCCTGTTACTGACCACTGCGACTGGAGACTCATTCCGAAAAGAATAGGCATCAGGTCCAGTATGAGTATCCAGGGTGTACTCCGCCTCAAGCCTTAAGTCACCCCAAGGCCCCCCATGAACTTGTATACATGATAAGCAGTATAGAAGATGAATGAATGAATGAATGAATGAATGAATGAATAATAACTGAAGTTTGTGTGGCTGTAATACCTTGATGATAACAGAGGTCAGAGAAAAAAAATGGTTCAATCTGCTCAATTTGATGACTCTTTAGAACTGTGATGAGCAGAAAAGCATCTCAGTATGCATAAAATATTGGACAATGAGGTGGATGGGCTAAAACAACAGAACTGAGCCGCACTGGGTTCCCCTTCTGTGAGCCAGGAACGGGAAACAGAAGATATCAATGGGTACAGTGGCTGGGGCAGTAGAGGCTCAACAAATGAAGGCTCTGGATTACTGATTGGAAGGTTGGGGTTCAAGCCCCCGCACCACCCAACTGCCACTTCTGAGCCCTTGAGCAAGGCCTTTAACCCTATCTGCTCAAAGGGCAGTGTATCCGTGCTGACCGTGTGCTCTGACCCCAGCTTCCTAACTGGAATATGTGAAAAAATCATTTCACTGTACCGCACTGTACATGGGACAAATAACTGAATCTATTCATCTTTAATTACCGGCTCATTGAACCTGAACAATTGAAGACTAGAGTATTTTCCTGGTTTTCACTTGTCCAGTCTGTGTGAGACAGATATGTGCTGGCTGACAGGACAGGAACCTGATGTAGTCTTCTGCTGTTGTAAGTTGTCAACCTCAAGGTTTGATGTGTTTGGCATTCTTTTTGGCCAGCTTTTTCTCTCTTTTTTTTTTCTTCCTCTCAGCATGGTTGCAAGAGTGCTTATTTGAGTCACTATAGACTCCCTGTCAGCTCTGACCAGTCTGGTCATTCTCTTCTGATCTCTCTCATCAACGAGGTGTTTCAGCCTGCAGACCCTCCACTTACAGGATGAATGGTTTTTCGCACCATTCTGTGTAAACTCTAGAGACTGGAGTGTGTGAAAATCCCAAGAGATCAGCAGTTTCTGAAATAGTCAAACCAGCCCATCTGGCACCCACAGCATTCCACAGTCACAGATAATCACACGTTTTTTTTTTTCCTCCCCATTTTGATGTTTATTGTGAGCATTAACTGAAGCTCTTGACCTGTATTTGCATGATCTTTTGCATTGTGCTGCTGCCACATGATTGTCTGATAGGATGCCTGCATTAATCAGCAGGTGTACTGGTGATCCCATTAGAGTGGACAATGAATATCTAAAGTCTGGAATTTAAATTGAATTAGTGTCCTTCTGACCAATCAGACTGGAGCATGGTGGTATAAGCTACCACAAATATTTGAATAACCCCCCTTTTTTTTCATCTAAAGAAGCATTAGCTCAACTTCTTGGGTAGTTTACATTTGGTATTTAAAACATAACTTGATTCAATGCAGGATATGCATTAAGATTTCCAAAAATGCATTCCTGTATCATTTGTAACCCATCAGCTTTAATAAGATTTCATAATCATATCAACAAAGTTAATACCAAGGACCCACAATGTGATCAGAGTCTTGCTTAAACAACCTTTCAACTTAGATATTCTATGGACGTTATGGAAATCCAACCTCAACATGGACATTCTGCAAACTAGAACCTTGTTCAACATTGTCAAAGCATTGACTTGAATGAAGGTTCATACTGTATAAGCTTGTGTCAAATCTTTATTGAATAAGAACAATCAGAAATAACAACGGAAACCGAATACAAACCCTTAAGGTAAATGAGTGCATGAAGAGCTTAAATAATGATTGAAAACAGGAAACAGGGATGCACATAGATGAATAAATCAATGAGGTTACATTAAAAAAAAAATCTATGGAACTCACAGAAAACTGGATATTTACAATATTCTTGGAATTAGAATTTCCTAGAAATGTTCATTAAATGTATTATTTATTGACCATAAGTATCTATGTTGTTATGGATCCCATTAAAGTGGACAATGAAGATCTAAACTAAGTTTTCTATACACAGTATAATATAACTAATGATACTTAAAGTAAGTTAGTATCCTAGTAAACCAGTGTAAGGATACAGTATATCTAATAATTAAAGCTTATGCGATAAAAATTTGAGCCTTTTTTTCGTTTCATTTTGATTATTATGGTTTACAGTGCATAAAAAAATCGTATCTCAAAATATTAGAAAAATCAGAAAAAAAGATTTCCTTCAGAAATGTATGTTAATTTATGCACGCGATACTTAGTTAGGGATCTTTTAGCACAAATTCTTGCATCAACGCATATTTGCGTTCGCATATAGTTGCTTTGATAGCAGCCTTCAGCTCATCTGTATTGTTGGGTCAGGTGTTTCCCATCTGCCTCCTGACAATAATCCATAGATTATCAATGGGTTCAGGTCAGGAAAGTTACCTGGCCAATCAAGGACAGCAAAATGGTACTTGTGGCACTTAGGTGCTAGAAAACTTTAAAAGGAAACTTTTTATTTATTTATTTTTTTTAATGAAAATGGACACCATAGCTCATGATCTGAAACTGAACATACACCAATATCTGTAACCTTTTTTGGTGGGGTTTTAAGATATCTCCATATCTGCTCATTATCACGTTGGCTCTGTCTTGCAGTGTGTTGGTGCTGAGGTTTAGAAAATGGGAGGAAATCTCCTGCAGTTTAGAGGATTAAGGGCTACAAAGTGCCCGTCTGAAGAAAACGAGGGCCAGCCAGCGGAGTGATACAAGTGAATTAAGAGATTAAGATGGTTTATAAAGACAGATTACAAAGCCATAGGGGTTTCTGAATGGGAAAGACAAACCTTGAGATGGGATAATTCCCTTGTACTTTTCTCTCATGGATAGGCTATTATTTCACATCGCACTCTCTCGCTCATGAATCGATTAGCAACGGACACCCAGACTGAGACTTTGGCCTCAAAGTGGTGCTGAGAGATTGAATGTGAAACAGAGACGACAGATAGAGATAGAGAAAGATAGAGATGGTGGATAAAATCAGTTTTGTGGTACTGTTACACTAGCTATGTGTCTTTGGGTCTCTGATTGCTCCTGTTCAACAAATTAAAAATATTACTAGGAAGAATTTTGATAAATAAATGTAGTTTTTAACTAATAGGTATGTTCTGTTATTCTGCTCAATCAAAAGTCTCGGTTTGACTTGGTCACCTTTTGTACTTTACATGGTATTGCTGGTTTTAGAAGCGCAAGGTCTTGCAATAAACAGCTTTTGACCTTCTGAAACGTAATTAAACAACTGAGTATCAAAGGTCATCGGTTTCAATAAGGCATTCAGCAGTGTACACAAAGAGACAGTCTGGAAGATTATGTGGAATACCGGGAAGTGTTTTACCGTCAGTGTTGGGTACAAAGTAAAAGTAACATGTTAAAGTACTCGGATTACTTTATTGATGTAACGAGTAATTTGATGTAACGATGTAGCCATTCAAGTACTCAGTAACTTAAATAAAAAAAAATTACTCCATTGCTCAGACAATTTATCAATCCACCCCCCACCCCCACCAGAACAGAGCAGACATACAGAGTATTTAAACATCATGACAGGCGACTGGCAAAGTTGAGTGTAATCACTAATGCTGCTCCGTTGGCTGTAATGCATAGAGCTTTATGACGTTCAGTGGACAGCCAGTTGACTGCGTGATCCGGACAAGGCAGAATCTAGCCCTGGTGCTGAATCCCTGCAATCAGTAACAAACAATCTGGCGAACGTTGCATAATTCCACAGGCTTGAGGAACAACCTCTTAAACCAACCAGACTTGCAACTGGACGTACTGAACCAAGCAGGTTGGGTAAAGCAGCCTTGATATTCCAGAGGCACCCGGATGTTTGGCCATCCAAGCACATCAAACTCAAACTACACTAACTCAAGGTGTTTGAGCAAGACATGGTTTGAATGGACACCATTCTCCTAACAGAGAGAATGAAAGAAGAAACGAAGTTGACAACATTGAAAACGAAAGCAGATAATAATATAGAGATGATGGATTTGACCTGGGAGGATGCAAAGAAGCTGCCGATGGACAGAGTGTGGTTGAGATCAGCTGATGCTGAGGAGGAAACGGGGGAACTACACACTCAGTCACTCATCCTCTGAATTGCTTTTTCAGTATACAGTAGGTCCATGGAAGGCCTGGAGGCTATCCCAGGGGACTTGGGGCACAAGGCAGGATAAAGCATACACACTCGCACACTATGGGCAATTTGGAAATGCCAGTTATCCCACTCTGCATGTCGGACTTCGGACTCTGGGTGCGAAAACCCATGTGCAAACAGAAGCAAAAGCAGGACTCGAACCCTTGACCCTGGATTTGTGACCCCACAGTGCTAAGCACTACAACACTGCACTGCCAAGGGGAATTAATTTTATTTTACCCTGGGTGTGAGCTGTTTTTGAAAAGTACAGCGGTAGAATTGCTAAACGACTCTCACCACATCTACTGTATAATTATCTTAACACAGATTTACTGTATACTCATCAGCCCACTCTGAGCAAAGACCAGCTACAAGCCTGAAAATATTTAGGGAAATGAATGAATGAATTAAATGTAGGAATTCAGATGCACAAAATAATTAGAGTGTGGCAATGAATTTTCTTTTCTGTATCTTACATATACAAATTAACCGAAAAAAAAAATGTGAAAGAAAATTGAAAGGAAAAAAAAAAAAAGGAATTTTGTGTATCTGGATCTTAGTTTAATACCTCTCATCTAGGTGGGTAGGAAATAGGAAGTTATTTGAGGTTGAGCCCAGCTGCCTGTGCTTTTTCTGGGTGGGTGTGATGAAATGTTCTCTCTCCCCCGTCAATCACGGCGACAGTAGTAAAGCATAGGGTCATGTATGCAAAGGAGGGCAGATACTGTATTGCTTTGCTCTAAGTGTGTTACACTGTGATGCAGTAGTTTTAGAAGGTCAAGCAGGAAGCAAGCGTTTGTGTTTAACCTCTCTGATTTGTAGCTGTCTTTGTAACAAGTGGGTGGAAACCAAATTAGAGAGAAAAACCGATAGAATATTCTAAAGACAGAAATATTCTCATTCTCTCCTGGGCGGTGTAGTGGTCAGCACTGTCGCCTTGTACCTCCAGGGACCAGGTTCGAATCCCATCTCTGTGTGCATAAAGTTTGCATGTTCTCCCTGTGCTTGGTGGGTTTCCTCCCACTGTCCAAAGACATGTAGTTGACATTCCCAAATTGGCCGTAATGTCTGCATACGATGGAATGGCACCCTGTCCAGGATGTACCCCGCCTTGTGCCCAAAGTCTCCTGGGATAGGCGCCAGACTCCCCCCCGCCCCGTGACCCTGTATACAGGATAAAGTGGTATAGATGATGAGTGAGTGAGAGTGTCGTTTCTACTAAAACGGAAAGAGAGAACGAGAGACAGACAGACAGACAACTGACACAAGCAACAAGACACCTATTAGTATGAACGAAATGGGCATATCGAGGCCGATTGCAATGATATAGAATAAAAATACATTTATACAAACTCTAAAAAACAAGCCTCCGGGAACAAATAAAATGAATATGGAACTGAAAACGAGAGAACGTGCAGTAGTGGGAGGGGAAGATGGAAAGTGCTGTCCGCTGCAAAGTCTCTAAACAAAGGCAGAGTGCAAGGCGAGTTCCTCCAGCCTCCTTCCCTTCTCAGAAGAACCAGTAAGCACTTTTTTTCCCCCTCACTTGAAAAGCTTGCACGAACTCAACCCATCAGCACTTTTCCCCCCACGCAAAAAGCGGATCCAGGTAAAGCGTAGCTCGCGCGCGGGATTTCTCCTCCACATCCTTCGCTTCGTGTCAATCTTGCTCTCAGGATTTCTGCGTCTCTCCGTTTTTATCATGCTTTCCTTCACTGTATATCCACCTATATGGGGCGCTCGCTCCCCCCCCCCCTCTTTTTTAGAGCTTCATCCCTCTAAATCCCTTCCTGCTCCTGAACCCGGCATAATGCCTGGCTGTCAGAACCCATTATACAGGCAGAGTTCAGAAAGATAACTCGCTAAGATCGCAACACGTCCTTTAAACCCAGCGTTGCATCTCATATTGCCTTTTATGTTGCTGTAAAAAAAAAAAAAAAAAAAAGGGACAAAGATATCGCTTCCACTTGAACTGTTCCAGTTTGTGTCACTAATAGACTGGTTATATCCATTGTTTGAGTAATTGGAATACCTATTGTGTTAGATTAAATAAAATCCGTAATTCGCCATTAAATGCACTTTCTCAACAATAGGGTGCGATTTATCATGAGCGCTAACGAAAAGCCATGTTTATGGAACAAAAGATGAACGTGGCTTAAAGAATCAGAGGCGCTCACAAAGCTGCAGACATCCACGGATGAAGGCAAGGGCACTCGCCCACACCCACACACGCACGCACACACACACACACACACACACACACACACACACACACACACACACACACACACACACACACACACACACACACACACACACACACACACACACACACACACCAGTGGTTGAATGGCAGAGCTATTCATGCAACCGGAGTCCCCCACTGTGAGCAGCACTCTCAGAGGGAACTTGAACTGAGACACAAATTACATTTTCTGCACAATTAAAGCAGCGGCAGGGCTAAGTGTGGAGAGAGCGGCCCGCGCCCCTGCAGGCCCTGCTGCTCAGTATAATGGCCATGTGATGAAGATGGCCTCCAGTTAATTAGCTCCTGAAAATATTCATTCTCGCCTCAGCACCACTGACGGGAAAGCGGTAACCTTGCGTGTGCAGACAGGCGTCTCTCGGCAGACCCGGAGCGACAGCACGCAGACCCGGTTACACCGGCCTTTCCGCTGCGTGTCAGGTTCCCGTCCCATTAATTAGCGAGTAATTAACGTTCATTAGTGTCAGCTTTAAAAGAGGAGCAAACATATAAACAAGGTGAAAGCGAACAAGCGCGATCTACCGCCAAAACATCGTGCAAGCATTTTTTAGAGGCGTAAAAACTAAATGAAAGAAGTTATTCGGAATAACGTGGTATGAAGTTACAAAGAAATACAAATAGGAGGTGTGCTATTTATTTTTTAAATAGAAAGCTTGCCGGAGAGGGTTGTATTGTGTCTAGTTGAGACGACATCAGGACTGGGATCCTGTTTGACGCAACATCAACAGCAACAGCAGTAACAACAAAAAGCAGAAGGATTTTTTATTTTATTTTTTACTTTCTTTACAGGTATGAATGAGCTGTCAGAAGAAAAATACCATATTCGTGAACTTAATGGTGCAGCGATGTACAATATGACACAGCCTTGGTTAGGTTGTTCACTCATTTATCTCATGTATCATCATTATGTCCTTATCCTGTATACACGGTTACGGGGGGGGGGGGGGGGGGGTAAGGGATGGGGGCGGGGTGGAGCCTATCCAAGGAGACTTAGGGAATGAGGCGCGGTACACCCTGGACGGGCTGACGATTCATCGCATTTGTGGCAGGAAACCAAATACCCAGAGGAAACCCACCAAGCACAGGGAGAACATGCAAACTCCATGCACACAGATCCTGGAGGTGCAAAGAGAGAGAGAGAGAGAGAGAGAGAGAGAGAGAGAGAGAGAGTGCTAACCACTAAGCCACCATGCTTCCCAGTTAAGGTGTTGGTTTGATTAGGCTACTGGTTTGGTTATATTCTACCATAAATTAATTTACGCAACTTCATCAAGCTGAAATTGCAAATATATCTGAGTCAACAATGACCATTCATGCCAGCAATTATTGGTGTAATGGGAGGTTATAATGCGACGTCTGGCAACCCAACAGGCATGCACACATCCACAAAAACTATGGGCAATTTTGAAACACCAATCAGCATACAATGTATGTCTTTGGACTGTGGAAAACACAGTACTCAGAGGAAACAGAGGGTTCACCGCAATAGACTGGCACCCCATCCAGGATGACTTGAGTTTCCTGGGAAACGCTCCAGTCCCATCACTATATAACTCTATATCATCGGGAGATCGCAATTTCAAATCCAGGTCGAAGCTTTAGCCTTCCGCAGCCGGGAACCTAGAGAGAGCTGATTGGCTGAGCTCTCTCAGAAGCACTTGAAAAAAATGTAATAATAATAATAGTAATAATAATAAAGAAGTCACATGACTAGTTGGATTTTATGTTATCTTTTAATACTACACTTTGGAAAGAATTTTACGGCTAGCAGTATCTTCCAGTATATTGAATATCATGGACTATTTTGTGTAGATTCATTACCTACGGCACAATCCATATTAAATCAGTTCCAGGTTGTAAGACTACAAAATGCAGAAAAAAGTTCAAAGCAGGGAGTGAATAATTATGCAGGGCACCGTGTTCCACTTTTAATTTTCTCCTGTCTAAGATCTCAGGTGTTAAGGTGAAAGGAAAAGAAATTGGATATTAAAAAGAAAGTCATTGAGAATAATGATCTGGATTATACTACTGTAAAAAAAAAAAAAAAAAAAAAAGGCCAAAGAGAAAAAAGTTGGATTTTTGGCAATTTTTAAAATAGAATAGTCTCTCTTTTTTTTTTTTTAAAGACGATTTATTTTTGAAAATGATGTTTTGAAAATGCTTTCATGTTTGACCCGTATATTTAAAATGACTTAAATAGATAAAAGCACATATATAAGATTGTTATTTCACTGATCGTGACCAAAACAAAAAAGTCCAAATAATCACGGACTAAAAGCTGCTTTAGGGAGCCAAAATGTTTCGAATGCAGTACATAAACTATATGGTATCATCAATACATTTATACACAGTATAACTTTCTTTCACTTTTTTTCTCCCACTCATCTCGTTGGTTCTACGGCCGAGAGCTCCAGGCAATATTTATATCACTCAAATATTTTGGAAAATCGTACTACCCACTTTCTATTTTTCAACATCTATTATTGGTCTTTGCAGCGGCGGTGAAAGCTTCGTGTCATCGCATGAGTGATTAAATACCATGCTGCTCTGTTATTTCCAAAATATTGACTAGACATAATGGTAGAAGGAGCTCCAGCCTTTTCATCTCTCCTCATCCACTTGAAGCCAATTTTCTCAGTCACTAGGCTTCACTTTAGTCATCCGCCTGCCTCGGAGCTCCCTGGAAGAGAGCAAAATGACCTACCGCTGTTGTTCAAAAGCATTCGAACATGGTGCATGGAGTGTCCATAATGACTATCTGAATTTAGACAGCTAGAGAGATGTCATTCTGACATATTCTTCTTCCAATCTCGCTGTAGACATCTAAAAAGAGTGGCCCATAAAGAAAAAAAAAATATATATATACATATAACTGTTAGGGGTTCAGACAAAGTGTGTGTGTGTGTGTGTGTGTGTGTGTGTGTGTGTGTGTGTGTGTGTGTGTGTGTGTGTGTGTGTGTGGTGAGGACTGACGAGCTGTCATTAGGAATTATACTCAAATCATCAGGCCTCAAGCTATATACTGTATACATTTAATTCCTGCTTATGTCTTTCCCTCCTGATATTGTGTTAACACACACCTGAAGGCTCCAGACCAGCAAACTGCCACAACTTCTGTTTTAAAGAGGTCACACCTGCTGATGATTAGCAGCATTTGGCTGGAACTTACCATCTTAAATCCTATGGAATCAGTACGGGGGAACTAAGTATTGCCCACATGTTTTATTATTATTATTATTATTATTATTATTATTATTATTATTATTATTATTGTTACGCCCCGGTCTAGGTCGGGCCGCAACAGGAATGAAAAAGAAAAGAAAAAAAAGTTAAAAGGGGGTGAGACAAAGAGTGCGTTTGCCAAAGCAAAGGCCAAAACAATAGACAAAATGCCCTCTACCTAGTACCAACGTGAAACAACTAACCTGCACCAAAACTAAAGAAAAAGAAATACGAAGTTCTTCCCTTACTCCCTTGCTGACCACAAACCAAGAGAAAACAGGGTGTAAACAAAATGGCGTCGACTAACTACTAAGCCACCAATTACAAAACTATGTACAAATATATACAAAATCTATTTACAATCGGGCAACCAGAACCAAAGAAGGGCAAACACAAAACCGTAGTCGGAAACGTAGCACGAGGTCATACACAATATAACTTTACAAATTTTAACTTTACAGAAAAACTGTAAGCAAAGACATGGTCTAAAGTATTGTTGTCCTGCATACCCAATCATCTGGCAGGAGGCGGGACCAACAAAGGACAGGCAGGGCAGCAACCAATAGATTGCAGGGAGCAAATAATTTTATAGTGCATAAAACATATTGAATTAAAAATGTGCTTTTTAAGTCAGGACATCCAGGGGATGTTATTCGAAGGGTTTGACACAGTGTGGCAATAACCATTTAGGATTTAGAGGCATTTTCATGGACCCCTCACACATTGGGGAGGAGGGGGTCATAAATAATGGAACATAATTACAGATAAAGGGATCGCCTCGAATACTTGGGTAAAGATCCTTTGCAGTCAATGACCGTGTAAAGTTTTGAACCCATGGGCACGACCAAATGCTGAGTTTCCACCCTTGAGATGCTTTGCCAGGATTTTACTGCAGCTGCCTTGCTGGTGCTGCTTGTCCGTGGGTCTTTCCGCCTTCAGACTTGTATTCAGTAAGTGAAAACCGATGTCTATTGGGTTGAGATCTGGTGACTGTCTTAGCCAGTGAACAATATCCCATTTCTTTGCCTTGGGAAGCTTTGACTGAATGTTTTGGGTAATTATCCAGCTGCAATCTGAAGCAGCAACTTATAAGTTGGCTGAAACGGAGAAGCGGGGAGTAATTTCTGAATGCTTAATGCCACACTTTAATGCACAACCTAGAAAAATTACTTCTGCATGTACATACATAATGCAATACAAGGAACCGATATACTGTACTGTAGCATTTGGAATCTGAACTTGGCTTTACACATCAATACCAATAAGAGTTCCAAGTGCAATATCTGATTACTAGTAACATTTTTGCAATTTCTTTCTTTTCCATTTCCATTCTAAGTGCAATATCTGTATATTAATTATTTTTAGTGCAATATGTAACTTACTGCAACTTACCGTGTGCTATATTTAATTATACTTTTGATTTATTTATTTTCATTATTTTTATTTTTAATTTCTTTAATTTAAATCTTTTCCCCTAATCTTGTTTCCTTGTCTAATCTATTACTCCATTCCTTTCTTCCTGGTAGACAAATCAAAGCGACTGTAACCAAGACAAGGCAGTTTCCCTCTGCGATTAATAAAGTTCTTTGAATCTTGAATCTTGAACGCCTTTCATCCCATTCTGGTTTATCTGGCTTATATATTAAGATCTACGTTCTTTGACCTGCATGTCCACAATGTTCTTGAAGACCCTGTGAGTGTATATGTATGACTGCCATCCATCTTTACCCACCACAAGTAAAAACACAGCTGGAGGCTGCTTTGTCTTACTTCTTAGAGTGCTGTTGTCTCACCCCCCCCCCCCCCTCACCTTGATGTATATGATGTATGGTTGATATTGCAGGGAAAGGGCTCGCCATTCTTTATAGACAAAGAACTGACAGTGTTCCCAAATATAAGCACAAAATTGCCTTTAGGTCTTCATATTCTACCTGTCTGTTATTGACGCATCTCATTCAGTCCTCGTGAGGGAATTCCAGATTGCTTAGATGGTGGCCAGATATGGGAAAGTGTCAAATAGCATGACAGGATAGATATTTATATATTTATATCTATATGTACTCAGACAGGTTATTAGATTTGGTGTCTGGAGGGGGAATGTACAGTATTTGGCAACCAATGTGGCATATATGCAAAAAGACAGCCTTAGGACAGAACTACATTTTATTGCACTGTCTTCATACATGTGCAGAGAACAGCTGTGAAATATAAATGAGGATATTGGTCACACACATTCCTGGCAAAAGTGACTTGATGGGGGCAAGCGGAGTTTATAAAGCTCTTAGTTGCAGCATCAAAACTGGGTGAAAAAAAAAATTGACATGGAGAAGGAGGGGACGGAGAATATTGGATCGGAAAAGCATCATGCATAAAATTAGACGTTTAGAAATAAATTTACTACAAAAAAATCAGAGAGCTTAAATATTTAAGCAAGCTCCATCATGCTGTCCATTTTGTGCATGTTGTATTTGTTTCAATGCAATAATTAAAAATTCAATTGCTATTTACTATTTGTGCCAAGAAACGCTTAAAACATTCCATTTCGCAGGTACTGTAAATTGCAGGATTTTGTTTGTTTTCATGTTTGTTTTGAAATTTGTTTATGAAATAACACTGATATTAAGACGAGCCAGAAAATAAGATATTATAACGTGTTAGTAACTCTCCCACTGTACTAATCTTCTATACCTTATTAAACTACCCTTATAGTTTGATCTATGTGTCATATATTAAGCTGAAATTTACAGTAAGTTTTTGTGCTGTTAAAATGATGGAATATCAAGCAAGTATCCAGAGTGTCAAGCAAGAAATCGTCAAAGTCAACTTTATTGTCAATTCTGCTCCGTGTACTGTACGTACATATAGAGACTTGAATTGAGGTTACTCTCAGTTCCCTGACAAACAACAACATGTAAAAAAAAAAAAAAAAAAAAAACAAAAATAAAGGTTAAAACTAAGACTATAACAGTAGTTAAGACAAATTACTATATCTGTCCTGCAAAAAGGGCCAGATAACACACAACAGAAAAAAAAAAGCTGTTTTGACTTAATTATGCAAACACTTAAGAGCCTTTGATTGGATAATCACTACAGAGATTATCACGTCTCAGCTGACAACAGTTCATGTAACCCTAACTGATGCGGTGAGCAGCTTCTCATTTTTTAAACAAACCGTGTCAAAAGACGTATCACTTGGTCGAGGAAAAGATTTCACTGTTTTCTTTAGAAGGGTCAAATTACTGTCTTGCATAAGCAAAGAAAACAACTAAGGAGAAATGTGGTGGGAAATAAATCAGGAATTACAGTAACTGGAGATCACTTAAACACTTGGTGGGGTCGTTCGTATTGTACAAAAAAAAAAAAAATCACCAGCCAGTGAAAACAAGACACTGTGTCACTATTCCGCACACACACACACACACACACACACACACACACACACACGCACAAACACACACACACACACACACACACACACACACACACACACACACACACACACACACACACACACACACACACACACACACACACAAACACGCACGCACGCACGCACGCACACACACACACACACACACACACACACACACACACACACACACACA
>JAAGKR010002012.1:751-65727 GCA_011419295.1 Clarias macrocephalus | reverse complement strand
ATATAAATTATTAGATTTGTAGGAAAATACTGTATATAACTTGGGTGAGGTGTGATTATAATTTAAAAGTAAATTAATTAATTATACATTTATACAAATGTTCAAAAATTACACATACACTATGTATACCAATGAAGTACTTGTACACACCCATGTCTAGCATCTAAACTTGTTCAGGTTCCCTCTGCTACTGTATAATGAGTTTTCTTTGTCCTCCTGGTGATCAAATCTACGCCACATGGACTAAACATGTAACCATACTGTAAATCTCAAACAGAAAGTGGTATCTGATCCCTAGCTCACTTGATAGACATCATGTGGCATGCTTGATCGTGTTAAACACTGGCATGTTCATTGTATTGGTGATAAATTCATACTTTTACATCTTGGGGCAATTTGTCTGGATTTGAACACTTTCGTCTCAACTGCCATTAAAAGAGACATGACAGTTCATCATAAAGACCTAGAACATGCATTAATCCCAGATGAGAGAAACAAACCATTTGCCTTTAGTCTGTGGTTTACCAAATCCTCTGGTATCCATGCCATAGCTACAGATATTGATTTCTATAACATTTTCCACACAGCAATGCTCTAACAGCCGATGATTCTTATCCCATGTCCTTGGCTGACTATATAGAACTGTCAGTCCCAAGCAAACAGCAACAGTGGAAAGACTGCATGACAGACAGTTGTATTGATCATCAGTCAGAGTGTGTCTGAAGGATCTCATCTCTACTGAAAGGGAAAACACACACACACACACACACACACACACACACACACACACACACACACACACACACACACACACACACACACACACACACACAAACACGCACGCACGCACACACACACACACACACACACACACACACACACACACACACAATGTGATGAGAACTGACAGAATTGGCACTAAACAGCTGGGTGGCCATAAGAAAACCTCTTGTTAGTGAGACTAAGGCTTCAGTTTGCTAGAGAGCATAAAGAATGGGTTTTAGAGCGATGGAAAAAGGGCATCTGGTCTGATACTGTGTGTCCAGATAGATAGATAGATAGATACTTTATTGATCCCAAAGGAAATTCCAGATATCTGTCAGCCATAGAGACAGTGCCACAAAGACAGGTTGTAGATTGCACACTGTATATCTTACATACAGTACAGTATAGTCAGTACTCACAGGGTAATGTAAGAACTGACCAGAAGATACTAGTGCAATGAAAATCTAAGAACACTGCAAAATATAGAAGGAGTTATACATGTAAATAAAAAAATCTAAAGTAAAAAAATAAATAAATAAAATAAATAAATAAATAAATAAATAAAAAGGTTAATTGCACAGTTCAATCATGATGTGCAATTTTATATGTGGCAAAGTGATAACAATGCAATGTGCAAAGTTGTGCAAAGAGCTGCATGAAAGTGACAATGAAATTTAGTCTGTGGGTAAATCTCAAAGCATGCAATAGTTGGAGTAACTCAGCAGACCCTGATGCTAACAGATGGGAGGTACTGTAGCACCGTGATGTAAGTAGCCGACTAGCCTAGCATAGATCTCTCAGTCCACAATTCCCATGTCATTGCAGTGAGGTGTTGAACAGCTGAATGGCTCTGGGAATGAAGGATCATCTAAATGCGTCCGTTGAGCTGCTTTGTGACAGTTGCAGGAAACTGTGTGAAGTGGATAGTCTGTGTTCGGCATGATGGACAGCATTTAGCTAAGTGTCCTCGTCTCCACCACCTCCTCGAGAGAGTCCAGCTCCAGACCAACCACTGAACCAGCTCTCCCAACTACTTTGTCCAATCGAGTGTCATCCCTGTTTTTGAGATGACCTCCGCCGCATTCACACCACCGCATAGAAAAGCAGACTGGCGATGACTGACTGATAAAACATCATCAGGAGCTTTGTACAGATGTTGAAAGATCCTAGTCTCCTGAGGAAAAACACCTGGCTTTGACCTTTCTTGTACAGATAGTCAAGACCAGTTCAGTTTGTCATCCAGCTGTAGCCCCCAGGTATCTGTATGACCTGACCCTCTCAACATCCACTCCCTTGATGGAGACAGGTAGCAGGGGAGATCCAGACTGACGGAAGTCAATAACCATCTCTTTGGTCTTAATGATGTTTAGTTGTAGCTGGTTTAGATTGCACCAGGCCACAAAGTCCTTGACCAGACTTCTGTACTTGCCCTCCTGTCCATCTCTAATAAAACCCACAATGTCAGTGTCATCTGAGAACTTCTGCATGTGGCTTGAAATCACATGTGAAGTCCGAGGCGTATAGGGGCGAGGACCGTCCCCTGTGGTGCTCCTGAGCTGCTGGAAAGGGTTTTTCGGAGATGCAGACCCTCGTCTTGACATACTGTGGCCTTCTGGTGAGATTGACCATATCGCAGAGCGATGGGTGCATGTGCTTCCCTTCCTAACCTGATGCTCCCATCGTCATGAATAGTGGCTACTGTCCAAGCCTACTGTATGGAGGCAGTGTTATGATGAAGAATAAAAACAGAACTTTCTAACTAAGTCTTCATTTTCTACATTTTGCATAGACATGGTCTCAGATGCTCCTGTTTAAAATCTGTAAAAGACACAAAACTTAATGGGACTTAATGCCGACGTGAATGTTCAATGTACCAATAATAGCTAATCATACTTATCTGCACCTGTAACTACTTGCTAAACAGGGTTTCATAATGCCAAGGATCATATTTCTGCTGTTTAAATACAAAAATAATATTTTTCTTTTTCTTTACATTAGAGTTTTTCATTCTTATAATGCCATTTTTTTTTCTCCCTAATTTGTCTCCCTAAACATTGGATTCATATGACATAGTCAAGCTAACAGCATGCAATGGGATTGTGTAAAATAGTTAAAAACACATCTTCATTGTACATCATAATGCAAACAAGTAAGTTACACAACTAATCAGCATTGTAGAAATTTCAGTCCCATGTTCCTTAATTTCTGCGATCCAAAATTACTATGATGTCAGAAACACGATCAGCACAAAAATACTTGTATGCCAGGAACAATCCATCCATTCCATTAAGAAAGTGAGATTTCTGGGAGTATTTTCAGCAACCACTGGTAATTATTTAGCTGAATCCATATTTAGCCTCAGCTATTGGCCCTGGCACTCTGGGGCAACACTTTTAATTTCCCAGTGTGCATGATGTCCCCAGTTACCGTGATGGATCTGGGCTCAAGTGAGTATGTCATCACACATCAATCAAGCCCTACAGAATACTCCTTGGATCACAGTCCGGATCTGCTTTTTCCTCTTTCTCTTCTCTTCTCTTCTCTTCTCTTCTCTTCTCTTCTCTTCTCTTCTCTTCTCTCTCGCTCTCTCATTGCTTCCCTGCTGTTTCTGGCTCAGGATCAGCGATTTGTGCCTCCAAACTCAGCGCTATTTAAGGCCATTTAAAGCACATCCCTGACCTCTGAAATGGACCTGTTTGAAAAATCAGCCACACTTTAGAGACACAATTTAGTGGAAATTATGAGACAAGGAACTCCATTATGCAAATCAGGAAGAAGTGTGGCCATGCAAATGCCAGCACACACCTTCGCCGCACTCCACCCCTCCTAAATACTTTCACCCCCCCCCCCATCCCTCAACCCCCTTTCACCCCCTGTTCCTGCTGCTCCTTTGCACACATTTGCGCTTGGAGTGTTTTGCAAAGCACTATGTTTTGATAGGGTGAAGTGTGTATGAGCACAGGAGGGAAATGAGAGCGAGAGAGAGAGAGAGAGAAAGGAGGGGCAGGAGCACGGTACCATATTCCTTTCATTATCAAAATCGTCTGTGTCGTAAACATGATATTTTTCATAACACTGCTCTTAATATCCAAATGAATTTGTAATCAGGAATCATCACCTAACAGATAAAGCACTGATTTGCTCCTTGTGCGCGTCCAAGCAATTACAGGTGTAAAAAGTGTTTATGGGGAATTTTAATCAGGTCTATAATGTAAGAACAAAAGCAACAATAATAATCTTGGTCTTCTTTCTACTTTTATTAAAAATAATAATATCTAGAATTATACATCAGTTACAGTAGTTCCGATTAGACGAACGACATCCCAACGACATTCCACCTCCAGGATTGAGGGTTCGAAGTCTCCTGGGATAATCTCAAGGCTCCCGTAAACCCTGGACTGGATGAGCGATATTGAAGATATATGAATGAATAATACTTTTCTTGTTCTTCTTTTCACTATTCAAACATTCTATATAATTATAGAATAAATTCCTCTTTTTCTTCTTCGTCTTCTTCTCCTCTTCCTCCTCCTCTTTTTTTTTTATAACCCTAAAATGATCCCTGCACTCATGTACTCACAGCTGTATCTATGAATAAAAGCCTTTGCCTGAGTGAATACATGAAATTTAATACGAAACAAAGGTCTTAAAGCTTACTTGCTGGCTCATAAAGCGTACGGCGTGTACCCGGCGAATGAATTTAAATTAATCAGAACCCTGTGTTTAAATTAGTAGTGTAGATATATGAGCGTCTTGGGCCTTGCAGTGTTCTTAAGTGAATCCCATTGCTCACTCTTTCTCTCTCTCTTTCCCGTGCTCTTAATCATTCTGGCAGATAATAATGAACTCTTTTTAATTGTCATTAGATCTGCTTCTTAAGGAGCATTAATGAGGCCTTGGGAGTTGAGAGCAACACGCTAGTTTCCCGACTGATCTGTGTTGCAATTTACGGTGTCCCAAAAAAAAAAAAAAAAAAAAAAAAAAAAAAGCATCCATGACTCGAAATCCAGCGAAATTCTAAGATGTAATTAATGACATGAGAGGCATAGGTGATAAAACAAAGTAATAATAGGTGTGTAAAACATGGTGGTCTACAAGGGGTTAACAGCGGGCATCTTGCTGCAACCATCATTGATCTCTGAAGACTAATTAAAGCACAGCTGGGTCTATTCAATTAATCTAACGAGAGCGAATCTGCCTCAGCTTGATACGCACTATCCCTTATGGCTCACTTACATACAGCCATATACAACACAAAGCGATCAGCACAGCTGAAGATGGACAGAGAAGCAAGAGGAGATGTTTCAAACCTCGGTTCAGAAGACTTCAGCGCTACAAAGCTCATTATAACACTGGATCACCTTCGGTGTACTGTTAATTATAATAGCAAAATTCTTGCTATTATAATTAAGCATTGCTAGCATTGTCGCCTTGGACCTCCAGGACCCGGGTTCGATTCCCGTCTCTGTGTGCATGGAGTTGGCATGTTCTCCCTGTGCTTGGTGGGTTTTCTCCAGGTACTCCGGTTTCCTCCCACAGTCCAAAGACATGTAGGTTAGTTTAATTGGCGTTCCCCAAATTGGCTGTAGTGTGTGAGTGAGTGTATATGTGTGTGTGTCTGTGCCCTGCGATGGATTGGCACCCTGTCCATGGTGTACCCCGCCTTGTGCCTGGGATAGGCTCCAGGCCCCCCCAACAGCCCCCCCCCGCGACCCTGAATACAGGATTAAGTGGTATAGATGATGAGAGTGAGTGAGTGATAATAAAGGCTTAAGGGATAGTTCAGATGTTTTCAAGTCTGTCTTAAATATTGGAACTTGCTGTAGGGCTAACTGGAACTAGCCATATAGGGAATGAAAATAATTACATTTCTACTAAATACATGAAAACAAGGTAATGTAACCAAGGTAAGTTAAACTTTGGAATGTATTTCTGCATGGAACAAGGGTTGTGGAATTTGGTCCAGATTTTCTTACATACTCCCATTCCGGATGACGCGTGCAAACCAGGAACATTTCGAACCACCAAGAACTATGATAATGTATTTATATGGTCCTCAATGTTGATTTTACGCCAAACTTGTAAAGAAGGTTGCAAAATAGAATCTGAACTTTTTTTGTCACCTTAAAAATCCTATTAAAGCCACAGAAATTCTTTCTGGTGTCTGCTCGTCTGAGTCAACAAAGGAGTCCATCCCTTTCCCTTCGACTTCACGACCTCCATCCAAGCCTGTCTTCAAAGACACGTTCACCACGTGGAATTACTTTTCAATAAAGGGTTCACGTGTGTTTGTGTTTAAAGCATCTGTGAATAAAGTGATTTTTACCTACAACATTCAGTATATAAATGTATATAATACAGTATGTAGATGTACAGTATGGGTTAGGCACACTGTACTAAAACTATAGATAAAAAAAATTATCATATATTTGCTTGTGCATGCTTTTTTGACTTGTGATTGCACACAAATTGAGTAAACCAATACAAAATCAATGGTCTTAGGTTGCTCTAAACGAAGGCTGTTTATCAGGTGTGTGTTATCAGACACTGAGAAATACAACATACGTGTTTTGAACACTCCCTTATAGGACCTTTAAGTTGCACTTTGATCAGCCCTGTGCTGTTTATTGTAACAGACTTCCTGCAGCTTTTGTGGCAAACCACCGACACACATTATTGTGAGATGCTCACAGTAATGAAATCTCAGACTCAGACGTGAAATGAATACCGAGCACAGTCGAACACATAAGGGTCGGTAATAACTCCCTCAGTTCTAACAGGTCTCCATTCTCCTGTATACCCAAGCAGAGTGGATCCTGAGTGCCTGCCCTGGTCATCACCCCCCCCCCCCCCCCCCATATGCCCCATTTTCATCAATAATGCATTGGCCAAGATGTAAGGGAAATGCTCTCTTATCAGGACTGCCAGGCCACGGCCCACATCTCCTATTTCCTACGTAAAGCGCTTTAATCTGAGGATCCATTGCCTCTGTGCACCAGCCAGCAGGCCCTGCATTTTCCCTGCTTTCACTTCCCTAGGCTTCTCTCTTTCTCTCTCCTTTTCATTTTAGCCAAATCCTCTGAACCTGTCTTCCATATTGAATCTAGCCGCAGTGTCCACACAAGCATTCTGTTGTCATAGTTACACAATTGAATTGGTTTGGTGATGGCACACAGCAGGCACGAGCGTTATTGCGGGTGTAAATTGGCTGGTTAGGCACACAAGCCGTACTCAATTTAAAATGTCATTGAACCTTTCAGTAGTTGATGAGCACGCTATATGAATATCAGTGCATGAATGTGCTTTGGTTACTTCCACTCCATTTTTATTTGGCCCAGAGCTGCATATTTCCTCTATGTGTCACTTCCAATGTGCATTGTGCTTGCATTTCAGCAACACTTTTGGGGTGCATTAATTTCACAAAGGCGCCAAGTGGAAAGTGTTTTGTCTGACTGGATACTCAGATGTTGCACAAATAATTGTGAATGTTACAGTAAAACACTATCTAAATATACTGTTAATTTATTGTTGGAAATTTTATATACAGCATGCTATAGTGTATATACGTATATATAGGTATTATTGTTATTATTATTATTATTATTATTATTATTATTATTATTATTATTATTATTAATGATATACTGTAAAAATCTACTCTGGAAAATATGCTGTTAAGTTTCTGTTTAATATAAATTAAGGTTGTTGTGAAATGAGCTAGATTTTTGTAAAATATACATTATACATAGGTTGAAAAAAATATATAGGTTATTCTAAAATATATAGTAAATTGTACTGTTAGATTGATGTAAAATATACAGTTACATTGTTTCAAATATATAGTAATAAGTAAAATAGTAATACTGTACTATATAGTAATATGTCAAATTTACAGAAAATTTCAAATTTGTGTTATGAAATATATAGGTAAGATATTGTAAAATCTAAAGTTTTGGTGTCAAATATGATAAGTTGTTGTGAAATATAAAGTAAGGTTGTTGTGGTGTAAAGTTAGGTTGTTGTAAAATAGACAGTTGTAAATACAGGAAATGTCAAGCTAGCTTGTAAATGTATAGTTAGGTTATAGTTAAATATACAGTGAATGTATATAGTTATATGTAAATGTATGTAGATAAATTGTTGTAAGCTACAGTATGTTTAATAGTGAAAGTAAGAGTATTTCCATATGCACACAATGTGATGAGGACTGACCAGGACTAAGCAGATGTGTCCATAAGAAAACCACTGGTTAGTTGTTAGATTGACTGGATCCCAGAGTGATGGGCGTGTCAGTGTAAGAAGGGAAGCATGTGAAGCGATGGACCCATTATGCATAGTGTCCACTGTACAAGCCTCTGGAGACAGTGTTATGATCTGGGGTTGCTTCAGTTGCTTCATTTTGCAATAAAATGCTGACGACCTGAATGTACTGAATGATCAGGTTTTCACATCTATGGAGTTTTTCTTCCCTGATGGTACGGCCATATTCCAGGATTTGAATTGTGAAACAGCGGATCTGGGAAGATGAGGGAACATTTTCACATAGAGCTAAAGGTGATTTAATGAAATATTAGAATGTAAGATTGTAAAAGATGCCAAAGTGCTGTTGTATAACAGAAATGAGCATGCTGTTATAAAATATATTCTTCTTAGTGGTCATGAATGATTTTTTTTAAAGTGTTACATTCCTTACATAGCTGCTGTGACATACTGTATATATAGGATGAAAAAAGCAGGTAAATTGCGACTAGCTCTTCACAGCTGGACGTGTCTAATCTGGTTTTGAGCATACAGTGACGAAGGCAGAGTTGATCCATCCTCCACACTCAGCCCTTCTTATTTCTTAATCTGCTCTCCTCACTGTCATTCGGACAGAAACGTTTGCAGCATGCATGAAAAGAAATTACCGGGCACATTGCCAAAGACGTGCATTGAGAGTGATGCAGGAAGAGTCAGCGAGACAGACAGAGATTGGGCCTGTGGCTCGGAGTGGAGTGTGACAGTGGGAGAAATTGCCTTGCACACTGCTGTGTAGACGATGATGAGGGGCGAAGGATGATGCTGGCAGTGTCTCTAACTGGAGAAAATAAGTCATGACAACATCCAAAATCACATGTACGTCCATTATCAGCATGCACGTTTATGCTGATTATATGTTTCTGAGTGAAGGCATGCGTCTCTATTTAAGAAAACCCTTCTACCACTTGGTTTTAATAACTGAAGGCTGCGAGTGATTCCAGAAAAAACAATTTTCTATGCAGAAGACAGAACTATGTTTGGACAGGAAAGCCAGTGATCACAGAAGGATAACATGCTCTGGTGAAAACAGGTGAACTTTTTAGAAATATGTGCAGGAAGAATTCTGGAGAAATCATTCAGAAAAGGAATGTAAATTGAAAAAAAAAACAAGGTTAACAAGTCTGGGGATCTGTTATACAGAAAATATTTTATACACTCATTGTCCATACCGCTATCTCAGGAAAAAACTGATAGTTATACCATATCCTTACATTTATTTCATGTTATCCCTGATCTGTAAAGCTGCTCAATGTCCATTGTTAAAAGAGCTGTACAAATAAACTGAATAACAACAACAACCAAAAAAAAAATGTTGGAAATTTTTTTCTCGTACACAAAGTTGTCTATAACAAAATATTTCATTAGAAATCTGCTACATATCCATCATTTAGATGCTTTAAACTTTGTCACCGAAAGCTAGTTGTGATTTACGATTCTGCTACTACTTGATGTTTGAATCACTACAAAGGCTGTTATTTAAAAGAAAAAAAATGAACAAAAAAAAAAAAGAAATATGGCAATAAATTGTAAAATATAATGCAATATATTAAATAATACATTTAACATTAACATACAGTATAAGCATATTGTAAAAAAAAATTCTATACACACACAGTATATATTAAATAAAATTCAATACATTAGGGAATATATGTCAAGTAAAGAGAAAGGACACAATTGCAGGTCTCCTTCAGGTTTAATTTATTCAAGACATGTCTTGATTCAAGCAAAAAGACAAAAGGCAAAACAAAAACATAAACAAACTGAGCTGTTCTCTTTAAACAGGCGTGCCAACGTCCAAAAAAACAAAAACCACTTTGAAGAGGAAAAAGGCCTTGACTAAAAATCCAAAAAAAAAAAAAAAAAAAAACCACTCTTGAGATGGAAAAGGCCTTGACTAGGAGACGTGGCTGTAGGGCGATAGGGCCAAAGTCCACTGAACTGCACGGCCGCGAAGAAGAGTGGGACCAGCCCGGCCACGGGACAGGAAACTGCAGAGGAGCGCAAACTAAGAAGAAACAGGACGCGGCTGAATGAAATAGGACAAAAACACTGAAAGAGAGGGGGGAGAAGGTGAAAAAACAAACAAACCGAAGGATACTGGCTTGGAGCCAAAATAAGAAACTTCGTCTACCGGACTAGACAGGACACAAAAACAGGCATGAGGCTGGCGACACGGAACAACGATCTGACACAGGACAACAGACACGAAGGAATAAATAGGGTGAATGATTACAACAAAAACGAGGAGAACAGGTGAGTAAAATCATCTTGATTTAATCATCAGAATAGTAAAGAGGAAGTGGGAGGGGTGGTAGTGATGTCACAGAGACCTGGGCAAATGGCGAAGGATCAAAACAAACACCATGTGCTTGAATAGACATGTAAACATGGGATACAAGGGGAGAAAATGAAAATCAGAGATCAGACCAGGGGTTTGACAATATATTGTGGAATATAATATTACATACATTAAGATATACATTTGAATATATTTAAATATATTTCTCAGTATATAAAAAGACACGCAATTCTTTGTGTATTTTTCAATATACTGTACGTAATATACAGTGGAACCTTGGATTATGAACATAATTCATTCCAGAAACAGGCTTTATATCAAAACACTTGTAAACCAAATCGAATTTTCCCATAAGAAATAATGGAAACTCAAATGATTAGTTCCACAGCCCCAAAAAATAAAAAACATAAAAATAATTAATACAAAATCTAAAGTAAAAATAAAACAAATTAACCTACACTTTACCTTAAAAAAAAAGGAAAAATACATCCCGACAGATAAGTGTTTCCGTTTGTGCACGCAGGTGCTGTGTGTATGTGTTTGTGTGTGTGAAGCTAAAGTAAGAGGAGAAGAAGCTTGAGCCCCTCCCCTCTCCCTCTTCTCGTCTTACACACCCTCACCCTCTCTTATTTGAGTTTCACACACACACACACACACACACACACACACACACACACACACACACACACACACACACACACACACACACACACACACACACACACACACACACACACAGAATGGAAACACTGTTTTATTAGGAAAATAAACAAGACATCTCTCTAATGACACTCAAATGAATGCAGACTAACGGAATCACTGCTGTAAAGTAAAAATAAAACAAATTAACCTGCACTTTACCTTTGAAAAGAATCATGACAGAACAATGTTTCTGTTTAGAGCAGAGTGTGTGTGTGTGTGTGTGTGTGTGTGTGTGTGTGTGTGTGTGTGTGTGTGTGTGTGTGTGTGTGTGTGTGTGTGAAGGCAAAAAGAGGAGGTGTGTGTGTGTGGGTGTGTGTGTGAAGGAGAGAGGAGGAGGGTTGTGTATGGAGGGGCATGGCGTCCAATGACGTGCACGCACCCACAAAGAGCAAGTGGATACAAAGAGAGAAAATGGATCTTTAACCTCTCTAATGAGACTTTCTTTTGTTTTACACGCGCGCACACGTGTGTTATAATAAACAGTACACGCAATAAAATATGTTTTACACGCACATACTTGGTCACAGTGTCATAGTAAACAGTACACGCACGGATGTTGATTATACCAGTAAGAGACGAGCACTAAGACCCAGCAGGGGAGACGATTACCCACAATTCTGCAGCGCAAGAGAGAGAAAAACCATTGGCTCAGTTGTGATCAGATGACGCTCGGCCTCAAAACAAGGACCTCATGCGTGTTACATGATACTCTGTACTTGTAAACCAAGACTTGCTCGTTTTTCAAAAGTCTAAATTTATTACAAATCTTTGCTTGTCTTGCGGAACACTCGCAAACAAAAACAAAAATCAGAGGTTCCACTGTATTAGTACAGTATATTATACTGTATATTGTGAATATATATTTTTAATATAAATATCTCTTTTTTCTGTTAATTATTAGTTAGTATCAATTAGTGTAGCAATAAGGAATATTAACATTATAAAATCTTTTCAGTTTACCAGTGGATCAAAACACTCAATCATTTAATATATTGACAGTTAATATATAGAGAAATATATTTTCTTTGCATAAGGGAACATATAATTGGTAGTAAATGTGATAACCACAAACACTGCAAAACTGCAGGCTGATTTATTCATTGTGACAAAACTGTGGGAGATGGATTTATATTTCATTTTGAAAATTCACACAAAGTTCACACTGATATACTGTAAGCAAAACAATTCTGATATAATATTTTGTCATTTGAACCTTTTCACTTTTGGGAGACACCCTTATCCAGCGCAACTTACATTTTTACATCATTATACATCTGAGCAATTACTGTAAGAGCCTGGCAGGGGCAACTTGCTCATTGTGGGGTTTGAACCTAGGACATTCTGAACTGTAGTTCAATACCTTAACTCCTGATTTTTGCCTGATTTAAAGAAACAAATCACAAATTCTCATGTCACTTGAAATGTCTAAATAATTGCCTTGAATGTAAAAATTCCTCAAATAGAAAACACTGTTGTTACTGTGAATGAGTTGTACGTATTGAGCAAAGAAAAAAAAGAGCTTGTGGGTTTGGATGACTAACCCTGGATTCGTGTCCTGTATTAGTCCTTGCACACAACCCCAGCCAACACACCACATCTGCATCTCAAACAGGGTCAGGGGAAGTACAGTACTAACTTGCTTCGGTTAATATTTACAGCACATACGGTAATATTTCAACAGGATGAAACATATAGCAAGCACATGGCAAACACGAGATTGAGGAAGTAGAGATAGAAAAGCACACATTTGCGAAGAAATACGTGATTCAGTGGTAGTCTCGCTATCCGCGCTCTGTACGCTTGTGGCACGTTTTATTGCTTACCGCATCGTGTTCGCTTATTTATAGACTGCAAGTCCTTGGAGTGGAGATTTTACAGCAGTGCATGTGTCAGACTCAGCATGTTTTCGCTGTCATGCCAGTCAGCCCCACCACCTCCCACCTCACACATGCCAGAGTTAGGAGACAGGCAGACAGACCAACTCAATCATGTTGGGTTAAATGTAAAAAAAAAAAAAAAAAAAAAAGGTTATTCCTTTATTCCCCTCATCTATCACAGAATTTCGAGTGAGCAGTTGTGTGAAAAGGGAGAAATGTCAAAACGTCCATTGATCATTCTACATTCCGACTCATTGTTTTCTCGCTTCCCTGTTTCACACTCTTTCCACTATTTCCTCCCTACTCCATCTGTGTGATATCGGCCTGAGCCCGGCTCGCTCAGACGACACCTTTGAAATGCAAAATGGTTTCCAGGTGAATCAGCTTTGGCCTTTTTTCACGCCTGTCTACCACGATAACAGCTTTCACCATGCCCCCGGAGTTAACAATCTCAACTAATAGACTTCTCTCCTGTCACTCAGACCTCAAAATTTAGGCCTGTAAAGTGGATACTGACCCCGATATACACACGCAGACTCTTACACATGTGCTTATGCCTCACGCTTTGACCCGTCTACTGATCAGAACTTGTGCTTCATTATTTAATACAGCACTGTGCAAACGTCTTGGGCCACCCCTGATTTCTTCATATTAAATTAAAGGACGTAGATTGGCAGCACTGTAGCACAGAGGTTTGCGCTGTGGCCTCGCTCTGGTCTGTGTGCATGGAGTTTGCATGTTCTCCTCGTGCTTGATGGGTTCCATCCGCATACTCCGGTTTCCTCCCACAGTCCAAAAACATGCTGATCGGGCTAATTGGCATTCCCAAATAACCTGTAGAGTGTGAAGGAGAGTGTGTGCATGCAATATATTGGCACCCTGTCCATGGTGTACCCCACCTTTCCTGGGATAGACTTTCTGCCACCTTGTATAAGCACAAAGATTTGGTTGTTTATGTACCTCAGCAGCAACCTCATTTCCCCTTTCGTTTTTTTCCCCCCAACCAATCAGCATTCAGCATCAACAGTATACTAATCACCGGCCTGGTCATCTGTCATCGTCTCCACCTGTTTCTCACTAGTTCATGCTTTAAGGTAGACGTTTTTTTTTTTTCTTGAATGATGATTCATAGGTCACTATGTAGCTTAACAAATGAAAAACCTTCCTCTGAATCTGCTCAGGTACAGCGACTGGACTGAAAATGTGAGCCAAAAAAGTCCTTCAGGAAGCCTGTAGAAGTATTCCTCAAGACTACATGAAATTACAAAAAGGTCTGACTTTTTGGAAGCAAAATATGAATAAATGAGGGGTAGCTCATTAACTTTGCACAGCACAGTACTGTACATGCAGTACAGTAAAATCTGTTTGGTCAGTAGGTTGGTGACCTATAAGAGCAGATCTCATAGTTGTTTATATCTATGCAATTATTATAATATATTATAATTTCTATGGTAATCTATCCATAGTGACTTGTTTGAAATGCCACCATGAAGCCTAAATTTATTAATAAACTTTTATTTATTTATTTATTTATTATTTTTTTAAACATAGTGTTACTAAGAGAACATGTTTGTATAGTGGATATTTCCTGTCATATGTTTTATTTCACATTCATGAAACAACCCTGTAGTTCCTTGGTAACATGACAAGTTAAATTTTTCCCCCCTTATTATCTTCAAAAAAGAGAGGAAAATGCAAAAGTGTCACATGCGTTGACATAGAGCAGGACCCAAGTGCATCTGCTCATCATGTGTTTTATTGTGGGCAATTCACGAATCATTGTCATAATCTATAATACGGGTCAATACACAAGCAGACAGCAACAAAGAAATATGTTTATATTCATAAACTGAATAGCAAGAAGAGGTTGGAAAAAAGGAAACGTGAAACAAGGAAACTAAAAAAAAAAAAAGCAGACTCTGACTTTCTGTAACTACATGAATGCATTATAACTTTCAATTATTGGTACAATATGTTATCTGATTGTGTTCACTTGTTCCAGGTTAGTTTGAGTGAACACATAGCATGAAGACAGCATGGAGTACTGTATATAAACTGTATGATGTTCATTACTATATAATAAATGTAAGTAAAATTTCTGTGGTACAGTACTGCGCGAAAGTCTTGAGCCAACACTCATTTCCTCATATTTAGCTTCCAAAGAGCCAGACTTTCTTGTATTTTTAATGTCGTCTTGAGGAGTAGTTTTCCAAACTTCTTGAAGAACTTTTTGCCTCTCATTTTCAGTTCAGTCCCTTTACCTTTTTCTTCTTTGTTAAGCCACACAGCGACTTATGAATCATTCAAGAATAAAAAAAAGCATCTATATCTTAAGGCATGAACCAGATCATTCCGGTGATTAGTATACCGGGCCGGATGCTGAATGCTGAGTGGTTGGAACAGATGAGAGGGGAAATGAAGTTGCTGCTGAGGTTAGTCCATAAACAACTCATCTTAGTCTGAGGCACTTTGCAGCCTGGCAGGCACAGACAACGTCATGCTCAAATAAGGAACAAAACACTTTAGAGACATGCTGTTACAGGAAACAGTAACTTTTATTGTTATTTTGGCCACATCACGCCATCCTATCACTCATCATTTTCCTCTTAAAGCATGCCCTGTTGTGTTTTATTTCTTGTGTAAGCATGAAGTTGTCTGTGCTTGCTTCATAAATGTCACATTAAAGGCAATGCGAGATGAGAAAATCCATTTCTTTATTTATTGGGATTAAATATTTGCACTTTCCCTTCTAAATCAACTTTGTGTGTGTGAGTGGGTGGGGTGTGTGTGTGTGCGTGCATGTGTGTGTATATATATGTCTGGGATAATCAGGCATTATTTGCTTTCGTGTCAATCTGTTGACTGCAATTAAAAATATCAAAGAGGAGTGTGTGTGATTCCTACAGTGGAGCGCAATACCCAGCTGCATGCAGTCGCCCCAGTCAAGCATTTCAATATTACAGATTAGATTATCTCGGCTAATGAAATGAGTTTGGGAAGGAGAGGGATGTGGTGGTAGACAAACATGACCTGCTTTAAGTATTGCAGCATTTCCCCCACTTCTCTCTCTCTCTCTCTCTCTCTCTCTCTCTCTCTCTCTCTCTCTCTTTCTCTCTCTCTCTCTTCCTGGCAGACAACAAGCCCAAAGTTTTGTCCATGCTATATTTACTGTATGCTCTAAGAAACAAAAATTTATCTAATAGAATGACTTAACAGTATATCATCATTATCCAAGTGAGCTCTAGCAGTTCAGGTCCAGTTCCTAACCTTTACAGGCTATGTTCACATTACCAGTTACTCTGATTTTTTTTTTTTTTTACCCTAAATTGAAATATATCTAATAATTTAGGTCTGTCTGAATGTACAAATCAGATCTGAGGCACTTTCAAATGTCCTCCTAGATTGGACATGTTATAAAGCTTTGAGCAGGGCAAACCGAATGGGAGAAAGAGTTTGAGGTACTCTTTTTATTTAAACAAAACGGTAAGAGCAAAACAGGAGAAGAAGTGAGAGACTGGGAGGAAGGTTCACAGAGTGCAGATCTTTGGCTTCTGAAGTCAGCAGTGGATGTCGCGAACTGGGGGATGGTCACAGCAGATGGAGACTGAAGACGAGGAACTAGAGGAGGCGGTTGAAGCCTGGCACTGAACCTTCCTCGGCAGCGTGCCGTGTGTGGGATAGTTTCCAGCATGGTTGGACTTTGGAAGCTTACTGATACAGAACAGTCATGAGTTTCATATTTTATACTGGCTACTCACCATAATGATAACAGGCAAGTTGAGGCTCCTAAATGAGCCGTGGAGCTGGCCGTGGTGCTGAAGGGTTTCTTTCGTCTCGTTTTCCTGGTTGAGGGAGCAGCGTGAGCATGGTGGGGGGTGCTGGTTGTAGGCTCGTTGTCAAACATATATGTCTATAAATATACATTGACCCGCCATAACATTATGACCATCCACCTACTGTAATATTAAGTAGGTCCTCCCGTTTGCCACCAAACTGTAATGGGTCTGTTCCGAAACCTTTCAATTGGAACCGGCATTAATCTTTTTCTTAATTTTAGATACAGTAGCTTCTATTGGATCGAACTACATAGGCCAACCTTGTCATGTGCATCAGTGAGCCTCGGCTAACCCTGATCCTGCCGCCAGTTCAGTTCACTTTTGGTACGTCTACTGCAGACCAGGAACATCCCACAAGACCTCCAGTTTTGGAGTTGCTCCGACCTAGTTCTCTAGACATCGCAATCTGTCCCATGTCAAATTCACTCAAATCCTTGCCCACTTTTTTTTTTACTTCCAAAACATCGACTTCAGGAAAAAAAAAAAGGTTTGTTAACTGTCTAATATATCCCACCCACTTGCTTCCAAAAAGCCAGCCGGCATTCTTATGAGATATTAAAAATGTAACAACTGTGAGAAGGGTCAAACAGACAGACGGAATGTTTATAGGCTGCAGTGGTCAGGACGTACCAAAAGGGATCCAAGGAAGGAAAACCGGTAAACTTGTGACAGGGTTCACTGATGCACATGGTGAGCGAAGACTAGCCCGTGTTGTCCGATCCAATAGAAAAGCAATTGTAGATTAAATTGATGAAAAGGTTAATGCTGGTTGTGAAAGGAAGGTGTCAGAACACAGAGTGCATCACTGTTATGGTGGCAAAAGGGGCAACTACTGAATATTAGGCAGGTGGTCATAATGTTATGGGTGATCGATGTATATCCCATACGCAGTTATGCACCAGCAGTGTGGGAATTTAATTTCAATGATGGAGGACACTGCGGAAAGAAGTCAGTCGAGGGAAAGTGAAATCTGTGATTTAGTAAATACAGCTGACTAACTACTTCTTAAGCACATTTTTGTTCAAATCACATCCAGTATTTGAAATGAATGAGTGATCGCACAATTGTGACGCGCTTTAACCCAGATGGCGCGAGCAAAGACTTATCGATGTGCACATTCATGCTGTTTCAGAGGACAGACATGTCTGCACTAGAGTCAGATAAAAGTCGAAACTGAACATTGTGGCTTGTAATGTGAACGAAAGACTACGTCATGTTTTGTGTGAGTGTTTGCGTCATCATGCTTCCTGTATCCGAATTGCCCGTGCTGCATGAGATGAATTAACTTACTGTAAACCCTCATTAAAAACCTATAAGTCAATTCTGGACAACTTTTCCCAGTTGAGATTTTGAATCTTAAAATTGATGTATTCATTCATTTTACTTTACTTCTGCTGAAGTGGATTTAGAAACCTATCCTGGGAAGACTTGATGGAAAGTGGGAAACCATGAGGGATGGGACTCCAGTCCAACCTAGAGCACCACACATTCTAAAAAATCCAACTAGATAAATGTTGATTAAGTTAATATTGTATTGTTGGCCCAACTTCTTACAATGGTATTGAGACAACAGGTAATACTGTGTTCTTGAAAACTTTGGCAACACAGACTGAATAAACTAAAAAACTCACCTTGAGCTACAGTACAGAAGCAATTAACCTTCATTGAGATGCAGTCACCTGATTTTATAAATCAAACGCTATCAACTGACTGACGCTATCAAACTGCACTAAAGAGGTGAAGGCGGCCTGGCAACCTGCTCTACTCCTGTACACATGACTGCACGAGCGCTCAGCTAATGAAAGTTTGGGAAAAACTCCAGTGATATAACAGTTAAGGAGTAGCGGCTCTTCAGTATTCGCTAAGTTAAGGGATATAAAAATGTCTGTGTTAGTTTGGCTTCAGAGCCGCTAATGCTCATTTACAAGTGTTATATCGGTTAACTTAACTGTATAAAAAGCGGATTGATTAGGTACCAAGTTACTTTAAAACATCACTCCAAACAGTTACTTCTGAGAACTACAAAGTAAATTAAAGTCAAAGTCAAAGTCAATTTATTTATATAGCGCTTTTAACAATTGACATTGTCGCAAAGCAGCTTTACACAATCAAAAGAAGTAAATTTGTATGCAATGTGAATGTTTAAGAATCAAAATGATAAGATTGTCCCTGATGAGCAAGCCGAGGGCGACGGTGGCAAGGAAAAACTCCCTGAGATGGCAATGGGAAGAAACCTTGAGAGGAACCAGACTCAACAGGGAACCCATCCTCATCTGGGTGATAGCAGGGATTGATCTGCACTCATACTGTGTAAGACTGGAAGTTCAGTACAACAGGAGATGTGTTAAAATTAAAATTAAAAGGAGTTCAGTTTGTTCCTAAATTATATTAATACCTTAATTTTTTTTAATATCATAACTAGATATGGAGTGATGTGTTCTTGGCTTTTGGAGCTACTGGAGCAGCAGGAACAAACTGATGAAGTTGCTGTGGTGTTGGAAGGGACTGTAGTCCTTGAGGGTCTGGGTGACGATGTAACAGCTTTAGGAGTGATGTTTGGTCAGGTCTGTGCTCTGAATTGCAAAAAGGACTGGATGTACACCTATGAAGCCGTCCAAACCATTTCTATTGGACTTGGAGAGACAACTCTTGTTGCCATAGACTCTATTTGTCTCTGACACATTGGGGGGAAAAATATTCATATTTTCAAGTTTTTAAAAATGGCAATATAATGTTGTAATATAAAAGAATCAGTAAGATACTGACAAACATCTGGTGGAATCCAGGAATTTAAACAAAACAGAACCTGTATTTTCTTTTTTAAAATTTTTTAAAAAACAGATTACTTTTTTAACTTCTCTAGTTTTGGAAGAAAAAAAATTTTTTTTGAAGAAGTTTAGTGTTTTATTTATTGGGGTATTGTTAGGCTGACTTGTCTTTTAATTTTTTAATTTATTTATTTATATATTTTTTAAAATAGAAAAACCATCATTAAGACACAATTACATCAGTGGGCTAAAATGGGAGACATCTCCAATTTTTGGATTAGATGAAAAGTTGGGCTAAGTCAACCCTAGAGAAATATAATTAAACCACAACCAATACTACTTGAGCTGACATAAATATTTTAATTACAAGTTGAGTCAACTTAAGATTTTGAACTGGGTAGACATTGTGTCAACCAAACAGCAATGTGAAATATTTAGTTTAGCCAGGAAATGCCTCCAAAAGTTGAGTAAACTTAAAAAAGCTACTAACCCCCCCCCCTTTTTTTTTTTTTACGTTCAAGCAGTTTTTATTATTATTTTTTTTACAGTGCACAGGTGTGTTTTTAGAATAGCTCAGCTGCACATTTCACTTCAACCTTTCTTAAGCTTCAGCTCAAAATTGAATTAATATCCTTGCTTGCACAGCTTGCTGCGCATTACACTTCGCGTAATGATAGATTACTGACACATTCATTAATAAACATGCAAATGGATCTGCAGTTCATGTGTCCTTACTAATAACAACCAGTTTCGATGCATTAATAGATTTCTTTTGTGGACCAATACTACCAGTCCTCTTACACGCTATGACTAAATATTCCTTCTTGATTTTGTTAAAGCTTGTCTTCTTCTTCTTTACATAACCCATTTGTGAAATCTGGTTTGTGAGACATCATCTAACTTCCAGGGAAAATCCTGGAAAAAACATATTACTTTGGTATAAAAGACCCTGGATCATATGGAGAGTTCAGGTCACTTGCCATGTTAAAAGAGAGAATCCTACCTTATTGGTCTATTTAAAGATAAACTCGACCCTGGAAACATATTAAACGTGTTTATCTTACTGTTCCGGTGCAAATTTGTGCTGTATTATGTTATTCCTGTGAGAAGTTAGAGGTTCCACAGCTATCGTCGCAAAAAGCTTGAGCAGCATGGATCTGTCTCCGAAACACAAGACTGGTCAAAGACTTATTTAAAAAACGAACCAACAAACAAACAAACCAACCAACAAACAAACAAACAAACAAACAAACAAACAAACAAACAAACAAACAAACAAACAAACAAACAAACAAACAACTCCTTATAGGGAAGACCTGCTGGTGTGAGTGATTGGGGAGGCTTCAGATGTCAACCTGTGCATTGTGGATTTTGGTGTTTAGATACTGTATGTCATGTAGAACCAAAGTTAACACTAATTCTGTGTTTTTCCCCTTACCAGAATATGGGAATGACATTGCAGTAATGTAGAAAATGTCAACACTTACACAATGCATATATTATTATTATTATTATTATTATTATTATTATTATTATTATTATTATTAATAAGGAATAGAAACATCCAGAAACAACCATGACCTATATGTTAACTATTTCCAGTTGAAATTTTAAATCTTCAAATTGATGTTTTTGGGAGATTTTTGGGAACTGTGCCAACATGCCATCCTGAACCTTAATTTTGAATAAGAATGACTTAACGTATCGTCTTAAATATCTACTTCACATCATGAGCTTCACATCAGCTTTACATTTTCTCATCATAATTTCTTAAGTTTCAGCTTAAAATTGAATTGAATTAATATTGAACATTTTATTCACCATATGAGGTCCTGGTTGGCTTGCTGCGCATTACACATTGAGTAATGATAGATTACTGACACGTTCATTAATAAACATGCAAATGGATCTGTAGTTTATGTGTGATCACTAATAACAAGCATTTTTAAAGCATCAAACAACCATAAAAACACATTCATACTGTACGTGTCCATGATGTTGATATCTGTCCAGTATATTTGCCTACAGTATTTTACACATTTCTTTCATGTTTATATTGTTGGTTAAAATAAAACGATATGTATTTTATCATGTTGCTTTGCTTAGGTTGTGCTGAAATAAAGAATGTAAGACACTGTATATTATACAGTCATGACACCTATATTTATTTATTAAAACATATTAATGCAAAAAACAAAAAACAGCTTAAAACACTCTGAGAATTAAACTAGAACAAAAGTTCCTCAGTGTTAAACATTATTGATTTCACTGTTAGTTATGAACAGCCATAACACTGCAACACAAAACATTATGCCCAATGTGGTTTTGTTCTCCTTGTGCCCCCAGGGCAGTTCTGGCACCTCTGTGCATGACTCCACAAGACCTCTGGGGGTTTGCTGTGGTGTCTGGCACCAGGATGTAGGCGGCAGATCCTTTCATGCTGTGGGTTGTTGGATGGGACTTGTTTGACCAACGGACTTGTTTGAAGGCCAGGTTGTTTGGATGGCTGTGATGCACTGGGTGTTTGGTTGCCTTTCGATCATGGACAGCTGACCAGACATTATTTCAGCAATTATGCTGCAGTGTCTTTTCTGTGGGATCAGATTAGACAAGTTGGCCTTGATTCCCCTGAGGCATGAATGGGCCTTGGGTGCCCATGATCCTGTCAGCAGGTTTCTGGTATATAATTGACAGTCAATGTTAACTTGTTAACATTATGGCTGATCGGTGCATCGCATAGAAACATGGATTAGATGATGGGCTACAATAGCAGAAGACCACGTTCAGGACAATCCTGAAGTTTTAGATTATACTGTTGAACTGCTGCTTTTAATTCTGACTCCTTTATACACCTCATGGCCTGATTGCTTAGTGGTTAGGACAGTCGCCTTGCACCTCCAGGGTTCAGGTTTGGGTACCCCGGTTTCCTCCCACAGTCCAAAGACATGCAGATTATGCTAATTGGTGTTCCCAAAATTGCCTGAACTGTTTGAATGTTGATCAAAGATCCTACCATGGTTTTACAATAGGAATACATACAGTACAAACCAAAAGTATGGACACATCTTCTCATTCAAAGAGTTTTCTTTATTGTGTTCTTTAGCCCAAATGCGTCTCTTCTGCTTGTTGCCTGTCCTTAGCAGTGGTTTCCTAGCAGATATTCTACCATGAAGGCCTGATTCACACAGTCTCCTCTTAACAGTTGTTCTAGAGACGTGTCTGCTGCTAGAACTCTGTGTGGCATTGACCTGCTCTCTGATCTGAGCTGCTGTTAACCTGCGATTTCTGAGGCTGGTGACTCGGATGAACTTATCCTCCGCAGCAGAGGCGACTCTCGGTCTTCCTTTCCTGGGCCGGTCCGCATGTGAGCCGGTTTCTTTGTAGCGCTTGATGGTTTGTGTGACTGCACTTGGGGACACTTTCAACGTTTTCCCATTTTTTCAGACTGACTGACCTTCATTTCTTAAAGTAATGATGGCCACTCGTTTTTCTTTACTTAGCTGCCTTTTTCTTGCCATAATACAAATTCAAACTTTTTGAATGAGAAGGTGTGTCCAAACTTTTGGTCTGTACTGTACAATGGTAATCACATTGGCCTACACGATCCCTAGAGGACTACAGAGGTTCCTAAATGGATGGATAGATGATATACACCTTACTTTCTAGCTTATTATTCAGTTATTCTTCTTCAACGAATATTAATTATTTAGAAACACATTGAAGCTAATGAAAATCTGATCTGATCGGCAGATCTGAAGAATGTAAGGGGGCTGATACACCACTAATATGGTTAAAAAAATATTAATTGGCACTCAGTATCACCTAACCTGCACAGGGCATGCTTCCTTCATGGTAATATCACCAAAAAGCAATATATCATTCAAGAAGTTTGAAAACTTTCCCTTTCTCCTTGTCCTCCTAAGCACCGCTGTAGGTCTTGCTGAGATGGTTTTTTGCCAAATGTTTCAAAGGATATGCAGCTGCGTCAAAAACCACCCACTGGTCTCTGTGGAAAGCTGCGCATTGAAGCATCAGTGTCTTCAGATAAGACTGAAGGGAGGATTCGGGGTGTGTTTGGAGATGGGATGGCAGCCGTTTAGCTTTGAGGTTGTTTACACACAGAATAAAGACGTATGCGCAGGACCACAAGGAGGTACAGGCGTTGCCTATCTTTTATTTCTTTGCAGGAGTCTGGAAGAAAAAAAAGAAGAAGAAAAAATAGAAAAAAAAAAAAGCATAAAATATAAAGGAACCAGGCACATTTTGGACTAAAGACCCATAAATTCCCATCGTACGGTAGTCATTTGTGCCACTTTTGCTTTACTCGGTCCTATGAGCACAGTCTATCCCTAAAGCCATTTCACTCTCCAAAAGCTAATGCACCGAGAGATTTATGATGCAGTAGCTATAGATGACAGGATCTTGTTTTTTTTTTCTTTCTTTCTTTCTTTTTACTAAGCTGATACTGAAGGATATATCAAGGTATATCAATAGAAAAGTGGGTGAAGAAAAGTTTGCGTGAGATCCTTTGTGAGCGTGGCCGTTTTGTTGTTTAAACACTCTTGTAGCATTTCTGCCTGAGTAATATCTGGTGCTCAGAACTTTTGACAACCCAATTCTCCAGCTGTGAAAAGGTTTTTATTGCTTTACCGAGATGCCAAGGTAAGTACAGGAAGAGCTCGTGAAACCATTCTCTGCGAATATATGAGAAAGGAAAGACTAATGTTTTCTGTAAAGCTTTCCAAGAAGATTTTAATGCCCATCTCCTTTGAATCTGTGCCCACTGTACAGCAGGTTCAGATTCCTGTTTTGACAAGAGTGCACCTCGAGGTGGTCTTGTTCTCCTGAAGCACATCGTCGCGTTGCGTGTTTAGAGATTGAGATTGAGATTGTGGTTGTATGACTTACCACAGCCCTCCTGTCAGGCAGGAACAACCTCCTTTGACCTCTCACATCTCGACAAGATCTCTCTCTCTCTCTCTCTCTCTCTCTCTCTCTCTCTCTCTCTCTCTGAATGACTCTTTAATGTAACAATCAGCAACTGTTTAAACATAAAACCATTAGAGAGCAATGTCATATTTCAATCATTTGAATAAAAAATAAATGGGCCATGTATTACTTAGAGTGCACAAATGGATACTAAGTTATTACAAATAGCTAAGAATATACGAATAGTTTTAACTCATTTCGACAAATTATTATTGTCTGACACACAAGGTTGTCTATAACAAAATGTTTAATTTTATAACCTTATTATAGAAGCTGCAAACATCCATGTTTTGCATGATTTTCAAGCAAAAGCTGACACTTAGCAAATTGCATCGCTTCTTTGTGACACTTGATCAGTGAAGTGAACATACGCCCTGTGCAGCAAAGTGATTCAAAATGCATTCGATGGGTTTTTGGAGAATGTTGAAGCCAAGAAAACAATTTTTTACAATCTGTTACTGCTGTTGCATTTCCCCCCAGCAATAATAAATGTCAGGTATGCGCCGTTGACCATCCGCGGTACGTTCTGTGACATAGGACATTATGCGATTTGTGTGTTGTTTAAACATCATATTATACAATTAACGAAACTATGCTCTAGCACTGTGGTGTTTCAAAAGTGATTTGGGTACAAGAGGCATGAGGTGCACACACTGTTTGTGGAAAGCTGATGCACTTGCTGTGTTGGTCTATCTGGTTCTCACTCTGCTTTTACTTTAACGGCTGATGAACAAGTGGTTTGTTGCCATTATTGACACTGTTGACATTATACGGCACATACTGTACCTGTACTATGATAGCGGGCTGCCATCGTGTGCTGAACAGAGACAGAAACTGGTATAGAAGGAGGCTGATGATATATTGCTTGTAATGTTTCATATGATCTTCAACAACCTTTGTGATTAAACATGTTTCGTGTGCAACAAAAGTTGACTTTTTTCCCCCTCTTATCTACAAAATCACAGTCAAAGCATTTTATTTTTTAATGAAAACTCTTCCAGTGTATTATTGATACTAAATTGCACATATGGATGGATGGATGGATGGATGGATGGATGGATGGATGGATGGATTCTTCTACAGAGAAGCAAAACACTTGCCGTCCGGCACATTGGGCAATGGATATACAGTTTATCCACTGTTTCTGTGGCAGTTATTTACAGGGTCGGGTTGCCAGCTCAACGCCCAATTGTATCTGAGGGTATTGCTCAAGGGTACCCGGTGCTCAAGCCGATGTCTTCCTGGTCTGCAGTTCAACACCTTAACCACCGGGCCACCCCTGCCACCCACTGCATACTTGAATAACTACAAACACAACTGTAGGCAGATTTTTCCATTGGGACAAAGTTGTGGGAGATGAATTCATAACAATTTGAAAACAACAACAACAACAACAACAACAACAGCAACAACAACAACAACAACAACAACAACAACAACAACAACAACAACAACAACAACAACAACAACAACAACAACAACAACAACAAAACACATACACACACAGAAGCACAAAGTATACCCTGACACATTTTTGAGAAAAGTTTTTTTTTACCACTATAAGTCAAAGAAACCACCCACAAAATATTCTCTGTCCATTTGTAATACAGTACTTCTTGCGTCTTTTGGAAAAATCAACATGACAAAAAACAATCATAACTGCAAAAATGGAATTGTCTCATTTTGTTGTCAAATTCTCCATGTCAACGTTTTATTAACATTTAGTAATTTACATGTTACTGGCTCTGATCTAGTTTGTTTGTATGGATATATAAGGGCTGGAAATGCTCCTTATAATGAAATATGTTTAATAGCTCGGAATATGTTATATAAATTATATAACACATATAAATCGAATATAATAACACATATAATATCGATTATATAATATAATTATATAACACATATAAATCAAATGTGTTATATAAATTATAAGCTATATATGTACTATCTATCAATAAACAATAAATAGTATGTGTATGTATATTCTATGATCCTATATAAGTTAACTCCCTATTATATATTAAAATATCTATCTATCTATCTATCCATCCATTTTTTCCTCATCTCGTTTCCTTCTTGTCTTCTTCTTCTTCTTTAAAATGTCAAAATTCATAATGTCGTTTACTTATTTTTATTCAACTCCTCTGTGAGGTGAGGGGAGAAAAATAATCAGTCTTCACTGTTAGCAAAGAACAACAACAAAACCCCCACAATGTGTATTATATTGTATCTGCATCCCTGCAACAGGAATTCACATATCTGTGCACACGTTTACCTTAAAAAAAATGTTTAAAAAAAAATAAAAATTTCCTAGTCATTTTGACAACAACAACAGTGACCTTTAAGCTGGCAGAGGCAGCATGGCTCCGATCACAGGGACTGGAAACAGAGCCAAAGTGAAATGTCAACCGTCCCTGTGGTTCCAGCGCTGACGCAACACACCACCGAGGCACGGCAAAAAGCAAGGAGACGGAGAATGAGAGATACACGTGTGTGGGGGCGCATCCGAGAATACCTAGTGTGCATATGAATGTGTTCGCTGGAGTGTGCGCATCCGCCCTGGGCTTTCATGATGTCTGGGAATATGGGTTTTTTTTTTGGTCAGGGTTTGTATGCGATTGTGTTTGCGATTGTGTGAATAGGTGTGCTCCATGATGCATGGGTGTGTGTGTGTGTGTGGGGGGGGGTATAAGTTTGTGTGGAGTCCACGGACTCACCTGTTATGTCAGAAAGCATTAAAGTAGAGCTATGGTTGGGAGAAGATGATTTCCACTAGAACACACACATCATATCTAAGCGGCCCTGCGGAACACACACCGAAGCATTCTCATCCAACATGACATCTTTACAACCAGAAAGGGAACAGGAATTGTTTAACAGTCTTTAAATCAGCATCACCTTCTTTCTTTACCAGCTCAAGACCATTATAGTAGACAATTGAGATATTTAATGCATGGTCACGGGTCCTCATTTCTGATTGGTCAGTATTAATCAAATGGCATATTAGAGGAGTAAAACACTTGCTGTTACTGGGAAAGAATCCATAATTACTTGCTGTGAAGCGGCCCAATGCATAACCATTGCCAACAATTGCAACTTCTATTTTATTTATGTGAGACGGATCGTAATTTTGCTATTATAGTTATGTTTAATGTTGCCAAATCCACTAGTATTGTTTATTTACATTGTATCAGCTATTAACTGTTGTTACTTCAATAAAAGTTTAATAAATGTCTCCAACCTTGACCAAAGCAAAGGTCCTTCGTTCCACATTTGACTTTGGCAGAAAACTTGCTTCCTGTTATTGAAACTAAAGTACTTTCACATTTTAAGGAAAAACAAACAGAAAACTATAGGAAATGGCTTAATATAGAAAATGTCAACATATCTCTTACTCACTCACTCACTCGTTCATTGTCGATACTGCTTAATCCTGTATACAAGGTTGCGGCAGGCCTGGAGACTATCCCAATGCACGAGGCGGGGTACACCCTGGAAGGGGTGCCAATCCATCACAGGGCACGCACACACACACACTATGGGCAATTTGGAAATGCCAGGTAGCTTCATCTGCATGTCTTTGGACTGTTGGGGGAACCGAAGTACCCGAAGGAAACCCGCCAAGCATGGGGTACACCCTGGAAGGGGTGCCAATCCATCACAGTGCACACATATACACACACTCATTCACACACTATGGGCAATCTGGGAATGCAATTAGCCTAATCTGCATGTCTTTGGACTGTGGGCTTCCACTGGAGTACCCGGGGGAAACCCACCAAGCATGGGGAAAACATGCAAACTCCATGGACACGGACCCAAAGCGGGAATTGAACCCGGAACCTGGAGGTGCAAGGCAACAGTGCTAACCATTAAACCACCTTGCTACCATCCTTATTATTATTACAGTAACCAAAATCTAAGATTTGCTGAGATCTTGACTTACTTTTAACCACTACATAGAAATGATAGCGTGTTTAAATTAAACGTCAACAGCAGTGTGATATTAGCTGTATAAATTGTTCATTCCCAGTAGCCATTTTCTCTATTTTTGCTACCAATTATCACAGTTTTAAAATAGTTGCTTGATGCGGCTCCGACATGCTCTGACAAACTATGAAGTTCTAAGGCAACATTTCTTTTATTATGGTAAAGCTATGCATGGCGGCACGGTGGTGTAATGTTTAGCACCCGTCTCTGTGTGCATAGAGTTTGCATGTTCTCCCCGTGCTTGGTGGTTTTCCTCATGGTACTCCGGTTTCCTCCCACAGGGGATTAGGCTAATTGGCATTTCCAAATTCCCTATAGTGTGTGAATGAGTGTATGTGTCTGTGCCCTGCGATGGATTGGCACCCTGTCCAGGGTCTACCCCACTTTGTGCCCTAAGTCTCCTGGGATCGGCTCCAGGTCCCCGCGACCCTGAATACAGGATAAAGTGGTATAGACGATGATTGAGTGAGTGAGTGAAGCTCTGAATAACAATGATTAATTATAAGCAAGGATCCCTATGGAGAGACCACGAATAACCTGTAACATGTAACCGCTTCTTACTGTCCTGGTGATTTGCGGTCAAATGACATGAGTCATATAACATATAACATAGGTTATAGCTGTAATTGTAATCTTTGCTAATGCTGTGGATGCTACTGTTATCTGCAGCAGGTGCGAAAATGGTTATGCTGTAGCTTTGCCTTAGCCCTAATGGAGGTCTCTGTGGCTTTGTGTAGGCCCTTGCCTGGTTATGACTGCCTACAATTGACTACAGAATGACCACAGATGTCTACTAACAGACTGAGTCATACTGTAACGTGCATAAAAGAAAGTGCCAGGAAACTATGAATCACTTCTTGTCACCTCAACAAGAGATAATCTTCCATACCTGCGACTCTCCACGATTTGTAAATTATCAGCAACTTCAGATGAAGTGTATTTGTATAAGTATTACTTGATGTTAAGGTGTTCATTCGTTGACTCAGCATTTCCATCATTTGTGTTGGTGTCTGCCGTTAATGTTCAGATGGATCAAAAACGCATTTTGCAACGCACTGTACGTATGTCCCCTGGTCCTAACCTGTATGTCTTGCAGTTATTGAAAATATCCTGATTTCAGACATGCTATTATTTTTTTTCCAAAGCAGCCACTGATCTTCTCTTTATTAGTGCCCTTTCTTCCAGGAGGCTTGTCCGTCTTTCTCTCCGGCTACTCTACACAACATCTGTGCCTCTAACGAAGCGAACCGAAATGATGGAAAGACAAAGAGTGAGTCAGATTGGAATGCAAATGACCTCAGTCCTCCGCTGGAAGTAGGAACAAGGTAAAACTGGCATAATGCATTGTGAATATATTGACATAGGAATGAATGACTTGACGTATGCATGAAGGAATGAATGAATAGATTTAGCTCCTTGACATGTAAAATGGCAGGTGGTTTTCTGTTCTGTTAAGTGGCTGTGTATGTAATCGAAGCCTCTAAAGCTGTGTGCATTAGTGTGTGTATGTTTGTATCAGTAATGCAAGGCTGTCTGTACAGTGACTCTCTCTCTCATCACACTTAAATCTGTTAAACATGGCCATGGGAGACATAATTACTGTATATACAATTTGCTTTGCATTGTTTGCTTTTATCATTACATGATGTCTCCATCAAACAAGTTACTTTGTGTTATTATATATGCTATAGGATCCATAACCAAACATTTCATCACTTATTCTCATATCTTTTTCTCTACATTCAAATGATGTCATTTTTTAAAACATTTTTTTTATTTTATATATGAATCATATATTTTCTTTTGTGGTGTTTGTTACAAATATAAATTATGTTTAACACATGATTATAAAAAATATATATATAATTTATTGTCTAATTTTTTCAAATGTATTTTTCTTTTTAGATTTATTTAACAAATGATTCCTTTAGTTTGCCATCAAATAAATTTTTGTGTCACAATAATAAAAAAAAAAGATTATTTATCATATCATATTATCTTTATGTTAGATTTTCCCCCAATTCGCATTTTCACATATTAATTATTTACACATTTCATTATGTTTTTGTGTATTTTTTTGTATGCTTGATTAGTTTTCTTAAAATATTGTTTTGACATAAATTTTCACCAAATTTTTGTCTTTATTTTTTTGTCAAATCATACAGTACATTTTTTAAAATTATATAATGCTTTCAACCCCGGATGGCACGGTGGTCTAGTGGTTAACACTGTCGTCTTCCACCTCCAGGGTCCGGGTTCGATTCGCGGCCAGGCTGGATTCCCGTCTCTGTGTGCATGGAGTTTGCATGTTCTCCCCATGCTTGGTGGGTTTCCTCCGGGTGCTCCGGTTTCCTCCAGCAGTCCAAAGACCTGCAGGTTAGGTTAATCAGGCATTTCTAAATTGCCTGTAGTGTGTGCCCTGCGATGGATTGGCACCCTACCTTGTGCCATAAGGCTCCAGGATGATTTATTTTATATTCACTTGTAAATTCACGGCATCACATGAAGAAATACGTTCTCATGCTTTTCAAATAATACTCAGGTCATTATGAGAACTGTATCTGATTTTTTCCCCAATACACTTTGTTTGCAGCAGGAATAACATTTATATGAACTCCTCCAAATGTATCCATGATAAGTATATTACACCCATCTTTGGCTGTTGAAAATGTAACATTTCTTTTCTTATTTTTTAACCAGTATGAGTCACTTTGTTGTTTTTGTAATTTTCTGTAATAAACTCCGTGCTAAATCAATCCTCTGTATCTTCTGCTTGTCCATCTCTTTTTCTCTACACGCTTCGTCTGCCATTAGCGAGGCATCCGCTGAGGCCGGCCTGTTTTGACAGATGCTTGTTCTGTCCAGGAGCATCTCACAGGACGTTATGGCTCTTGTCATCCTGATAAGAGAGGACGAAAGAGAAAAAGAGAAAAGAAAGAGAACTGATTTAAAAAACAAAGGCCCCTTTACTCACCAAGGCTGCATCCTTTTTTTTTTTTTTCCTTTGGCTTTCATTCTTCCTCCTTCTTATCCTTGGGGCCTATTAAAAATTTTCGCAGAGTGAAAGCGATAACAATACCAGACTGAATAAGAAACGGACAGTTTCTTCTTTTGTGACAAATTCGTCTGTATCAGGATGATAAAATGTGAAAGGAGGAAATTTTTTTTGTGTGTGTGTGTGTGTGTGTTTGTACAATGTGTAGTCCGTCACTTTCTTTTTCACTCTCGTCACCGTGAAGGAGATCATGTGATATTTACTTTTATGCAAATTCTCAGATGCTCAAATTATTTGAAAAAGTGCCTTTTGACTACTTATACACCAGTTAATCTCAGGCCACTGATTTGACTGGACGAGTGGAATTCCAGGGGCACCTACTGTACAGTATATGTATTTAATATAATCATCTTCTTTGTTTATGTTTAAATGGATTAACTTAAATTGTACAAAATAACACCACTAATGGTGAAAGTTTCACTGAAACTGGGTTCACGACGTTGTTGGCCAACATGATGAACGATACAATTTTTGCAAATATAACTCATGACTAAAAATGTGAAAACCCATAGCACAGGGTTTCTCCTGATCTGGACTGCACAGCGGGTCAATCCGGACCCAGCTCACCTCAAATTAGGGAAAATATGATAATACACAGTAATATAGAGTGTATGTAAACAAAGAAATCGACTCATGCGTTGTCCATGCGCGTCCACACAGCAGCGAGATCCTGAATTTTTTTTTTTTTAAGTTAACTTTTCAGAGTGCCCCGCAGGTCATGTGACAAGAACCAACCAATCAGCAGTCTTCCTGGATCAGCTGATGAAATTCTTAGTGTTTTCTTCATTCTTGAAGGATGGGATGCACCAAAGCACCAATTTATTAAGCCACAGCTACAATTTATTGCTAGAGCTCAATACTAGAGATTTTCTGTGCTGGAAATCCATCTAAATCATGCAACTTCCTGGTTGTCATGGAGCACGGCACTCATTGTGGCGCAGTGGTAAAGCGCTCGCCCTATCATCTGGAGATCGCGAGTTCGATTCCCGGGTGATGCTGTAACCTCTCGCAGCCGGAGGTCTATAGAGAGCTGATTGGCCGAGCTCTCTCAGAGGGGAGGGATGAGAGGTACTTAGTGCTCCCACATTAATCACGGCTCTACAGCCAACAGGAGCGCCTGTGAGCTCGCGCGAGCGGAAGGAGCGGATAGCGCCGTCCTCCGGGTGTGTTACTCCACCCCCAATGAAACGTGAGCGAGTAGTTCGAAAAGATGCGGTCGGCTGAGTCACGTGGTTCTGAGATAACATGTGATAGTCTTCGGACCTCCCGACTGAGTGGTAGTAGTAGGCTTAATGTGGGAGCGCCCCCTAGTGACGGGGAGGAATTGGACATGACTAAATTAGAGAAAAATCTTTAAGGTCAGGTTTTTAATTGGTTTATTCAGGCATAAAAGTAAGTACACGCTGCTTATTTAGTTTGTTTTGGCTTGAAAATCACACAATGGGGATTTTTCTCTTGCACTTAAAATTTCTTCTAAAAAACCTGTAAACTTTGTAATGTTAGAAGTTAGAACTGTTTATGTCCACAAGCAACAATTTGCAGTCAAACAGTGCCTTATTTTTTTTTTGCACTAACTTGGCCTGCATTTTGAATCGTTTTGACACTTGAATGTAAGTCACTTTAAAGTTAAAGCTGCTGTGGTTTAAGCATCTGATTGCAGTCAAATGGGGGTATTTTTTCCATTAGGTTTGAATGTATTGCGTCTTAGACCTTCTTAAACATGAATGTATGTTGCTTGTAAGTCATAAGCAAGTTCTAGAAAAAGTCACGACCTTTGACCTTGAATAGAAATCAGACTTGGACCATTGAATAATACCAGTGTGAGCGAGTTAGCCAGCTAGCCAACAGACAATGAAGGTTTTCCATTCTTTGAGGGCGAAAAGAACGAGGTTGTTTTATAAGCAAAATCACCAGCATACTCTAAGAACAAGGATTAAAGTGATGCAGTACATGTGATTATTGGTCACACATTTTGTAAGCATGTGCATCCCAATATACATAATTCCACTTAAAATCTCTAAGTTAAACGAACGCTGTAAAAAACAAGCTTCTCTCCATTTTTGATAGATTTAAAAATTCGTCCCAGCGTCCCAATATGCTGAAGTGTGTGTGGATTTGTGTCTGCACGTGCACACAGTACTGTGTGTATATGTTTATACCTGTGCCTCGGGGGAGGTCAGAGTTGTGTGTTCTACCTGTTTGCACCCTAATCCTCACCCCAGGCTGATTCACACATGGCACAGAGGAGCTCCATGACCGACCTCCGGGTTGAAGGTGAAGCTGGTAGTCATGTAACAATCTGTTACATCAAATCAGCACATCCACTCGTATGCCTGGACACGGAGAGGTTCTGTGGAATAAAAGCAAAGAATATGGCGACAGTCTCACAGCTGCACTATGTTAAGTGATATGAATGGATAATTTATTTGTGGCCTCCATCTGTGGGCAATTCAAGTGTGACATGATTTCGGTATAAACCTGTTTCTTAGGTTTGCTCCATAAAAACACACAGCATCAGGAAGACCAAGGTGTCAAAAAAGGGTTGGAAAAACTTTAACAGTCAGGTGTTAGTTGTAAGATATTATGGAGTGTGTGACAATTTGTTATTAAGGATGGAAAGTAAAAATGGTAAAAATCACATATAAAAAAATTAAGGTGTAAGAAAAGGTGACATGGTAGCGTATTGGTTAGCACTGTTGCCTCAGACCTGAAAGGTCCCGCCTTAAGTCTGTTTGCATGGAGTTTGTTTGCCTTGCACCTCCAGGGTTCAGGTTCGATTACTGCCCCAGGGTCTCTGTGCATGGAGATGTAGATCAGACTAGTTTGTCCAATGCATTCCATGGATGCTAGGTCGGATTGATATCAGGGGGCCAGATCAACAACCCTCTTTGCCTTCTAAGCCCCTCATGCTTTGGGCTGTGAGTGTTCCGTTGACTTTCCGGTGCACCCCCCCCCCCCCCTCTCTCTCTATATATATATAACAGTTGTTTTTTTGGTGTTATTTGGAAATAAATGAATAAATCATTCAGAAAAAAAATTACATGCATATAAATTATAAAATCATGTGACTATTCACACATGGAGTTCCTGTAGCTTTGTTTGTTGCAACTAATGCTGGCTACAATTCCGATAAGATACCTTCGACTATACATTCCTTCACACACTCCTGATCTACGCCTAAGTATCTAACATACACACACACACACATGCAAACACACACAGGGCAGAGTGGTCTTGGCTGTGCTTCAGTAATACTGAATCACTCAGTCTGGGCATCTGTCTGGGGGCAGAGACAGTCCTTTATGCCTGAACACACACACACACACACACACACACACACACACACACACACACACACATGGAGAGTGAGAGAAGAGAAAGCAGGATGAAAAGAGATATAGATTTGAAAAGAACACTCTCAGTCCACACTGTTAAAAGTACTTTTGCGGCGGCCAGACAAAAGGAAGTTCCGTTAAGATGGAGGGCAAAAATGAAAAGGTGCAGGTCAACCTCATCTCTAGCCGCTACTCTAAAACCCATTTCAACTCAATCTGGCCAATTCAGGCTGCAGGCCAAACACTCCCATTCAAATTCCAAAACCAATCTCCAATAGCGAATTCCATCTCAGAGGGTTCTGCCGTTCACAAACAGGTTACCGGTTCACGCTGCTGCGCTCGCGCGGAGAGACGCTCGCACGAAAACTGCGAGAGGAGAATCTTCTCTCTCTCTCTCTCTCTCTCTCTCTCTCTCTGGCTGTCTCTTTGTTCATATCCCTTTTATTGTCGAGGTTCTATAAGAGCAATAATGCTATTCACGCGGTGCATAATTTTTTTTTTTATAAAGCAACTGTGAAGGATTTGTATCAAAACCTGTGAGATACAATAAAGGAGCACTTTCCATTCAAGGACTTGTGATTATCAGTCATATTCGGAGATAAGTTTCACATCTGTAGTGAGGATTTTATAGTGAAATTGTGCACATGAGATCTCATTCAGATTTCCGCATTTTTGTGGTATTAAATCACCTGTATGTGCTTTACACTTCTGAGGTTGCTGGATTCTTGTCTTTGAGTCAAAGTGGAAATTTTTAAATAATGGTATAATCAGGTCACTGGCTTTAAATACAAGCACTAGCCATTAAACTGGGATCGAAAATACCGACTGAAAGAGCACATCATGTTTTTCCCCCCGTTCTTTTCTAGGAAGTAATATTTTATTTCTATTTGACTTTTATTTTACCAGGAAGATATAACATGTTTTTTACAAGGGCAGCTAAGGTAGCAGCCATACAAATTCACAGCATGAGAGAGAGAAAAAAAAAGAATCAATATACAGTATATAATACATATAAGATGTTCAGTACTTCAAAAATTTATATAAACTTAAAACTTATAAACTTAATATACAATGAAAAAAAATCGACAAGATAAATGCACAAAATAAAATAAAAAATGAAAAGTGAATAGTAAACAATGTTGGAAAATTTGCCACTGATAGTATAATGTGTCAGCGTTGGTTCTGATGGTTCCTCACCCTCAGCTCCATCATTCGGCTTTTCGACATCTTGACTCGATTTGTCTTAACTAGAAATGCATGCTGGACTTTTACTTTTTTTTTTTTTTAAATCCTGCTATTCAGTTATCATTTTGTTTGTACAGTACCTAACCATTTTCCAACCAAATACGTTGATTTAATTTTCCAAAATATAAACTAGTAAGCTACTAACTAAACTCAAACCTCTACAGCAATGACCAGGCAGTTACTATAGATGAATGAATGCTGTAAATGCCAGTTAACAAATGTGGCTGATATTTTAAATACCTGCTTTTTTTTATTTTTTAATTTTTTAACTATTTTTATTAGTCTCAACCAGATATCTCAACTCCATGAAATTTTATAGATGCACAAAAAACAAGACCTTAATAGAATGGTATATAATATAAGTGATATTAATTACATAATATATAATTAATGATATATAATATAATATAATATGAAAATACAAATGTTGACATACTGTATGTTGTACAATTGGCATACCCAGTTTCAAATGGTCACTGTTCCCACAAGATAACATTTTTATTTTTAAAAATGTGACCATGCATTTTGCTAAGGGGCCAAGTCAAGTCAAGTCAAGTCAAGTCAAGTCGGCTTTGTTGTCACTTCAACCATATACACAGTGAAACGAAAGAACGTTCCTCCGGGACCAAGATGCTACATGCAGCATACATTTGCTACATGAATTAACAGAAAAGCTACCTAGCTAAGTAAGAAGCCTAATTAGCTGCGACAAGACAGATTGACATGACGCCATTAATTACCAAAAAAGCGAACTAGCTAATTAGAGACCTAATTAGCTGGCTAGCTGGGAGCTATCTCCGTTTTTATACAAAAGACACAACAGAGACAACATAAAGTGCACGTGCAAATGTAATAGTATTATTACTATTATTATTATTATTACTATTATGCTTTATGATGGTTGGGGCTACATGTGCTGCTCCTGTGCTTCCAGTGATCCAGACCCCATCTGTCGTCTGCACCTGCTGACTCATCCCTGTGCTGAACTGGACTCCTGTTATTTCGAACTTTCAGCTGCATAGCACACAGGATGCTATACGATTTCTATCCGTTCTCACCCAAATGAGGATGGGTTCCCTGATTGAGTCTGGTTCCTCTCAAGGTTTCTTCCTATTGCCATTTTAGGGAGTTTTTCCTTGCCACCTGTCGCCGTCACCCTCGGCTTGCTCATCAGAGACATTTTATTCATCATTCACTCATTCATCTCATAATCATCTAGACTCATTTTTCTTACTCATTTTTCTTCCATAAATTTTCTTTTTAAAACATTTTTTGTTGTTGTTGTTAAGCTGCTTTGAGACAATGAACATTGTTAAAAGCGCTACAGAAATAAAATTGAATTGAATTGAATTATTGTAATATTTATAGATTTTATGCAGAGCTAGGTCATTCAGTAACATATGAAGCCATTGTACCTGATGTGAATAGACGATCAATAAATGGTTTTGAGACCAAAATCCTGAGATTTTACGCTTTCTAATATTTTATTGCTTTACCATATTGCTTAACAATTTGATGCCCAACAATTATGTCAAATATCCTGTAAGTGTACGCAATGAAAACGAGCCCATGTACATCCAATACAGCCTCAACCATATGGTTACTGAATATGAATAAACACTGTTAACGAATGTGACAAATATTTGGCATTTTTTTTCTTGCATAAGACTATTTTTCTTGCATCCCACAGGATCGCAGTCCTGTTGCAAACGTCTCGCCTCAACCTGATGCCTCAACTCCAGGATACTTTCCGGCAACATTTTAAAAGTGAATCAACAAATCGTGCACCTCCTATTCCGATCTGTTAAGAACACATCATCTATATGAATCCAGTCCAATCCGGTTGGGGTTGTTATCTGCCAGGGTTCAGGCATCTGTCTCTTGAATTAATGTAAAGTGTAAATGTGAAAAATGGCATCGTATAGTGAAAGCACTTGTGATAAAATTGGGATAAAAAGGGGTTTATAATGACTGTAATCATGTCAGGGGTTTTAGTGCAGGCTGCTGTATGGTGCAGTCTGTGCTGCTGCAAATCACTAAAATCTCGCAGCTTCAGTCCGGCATGTTATAGTCATTTTCCCACTGGTCACAGTGTGATATAGCAGATAAAGGCGGCACACACACGCACACGCTCGAATTCTCTGCGGCATTGAATCCCACGCCAGCGTATATACCTCCCTTGGAGATGAATAGTTGATGCAAAGTCAGGGCAATTCCATTTCTTTTCTCTTTTCCGTTTCACCGGAGTTTCAGGATTCACTGTCTGCCTCATAATTCAGTATGATGTATCTGCAACAGATCTGCCCCGTGTATACGGTGTGTGTGTGTGTGTTAGATAAACTGTTGCAGTGGTGACCGTTCTGTTGTTTTTTGATGAGCTGTTCGAATACAACCTCCACACCTCCCCTCCCCCCCCCCCCGTCCTATCCCCCCACCCCACCCCACCCCACCCCACCCCACCCAAACCATCTTCGCTCCTTATGATGAGACGTGCCAATCTCTAAGTCTCTCTCTCTCTCTCTTTCTCTGTATTTCTCACTCAAACAGTGTGTGGGTGGTTGGTCTTTGGTGCAGCGCCTAAAATAGATGTTCTTTCCTCGTAAAAAGGAGGCTGACAACAGTTCAGGAGGGCGGGGATCGTGTTTGCGCGCGTATGCGTGTGTATGTGTGTGTGTGTGTGTGTGTGTGTGATCTGTGTGCTGAGGTTAAAAAGAATTATCACAAGAGGAACGCTAAGATTTAGGGATGAATATTTCAAGCTTGGGGAGTGGAAAACTCCAGGGGGTAAAGAGGAAAGAGGAATGCGTGTGAGTCTTACTACAGATGACAGAAAGACAAGACACCTGTTTTGACAGAATGAGGCAGGGCTCAGATCGGCTCGGAAACACATGGGAACCTCTCCAGAGTGGCACCGAGAGCAGTATCACGCACAGAAAAATGGGAATCTGATGATAATGCGAACGAGTATGACCGGTGTTAGAATTGTTGTCATTGCCGTTATTGCTCTCATTACTGTTACTGAGGCAATTTAATACACACTGAATGTCCAAACTCAGGTTTAAGCATGATAATAAATCCTGGTTTATGGTTTGGAAGAAATGCTTCTGACAGCTTTGATAGCTATGGATCAAAGTACAGAAGAGGTGAAAAGTCGCATTTCTTGTTGCATTGATGTCAGAAATATATATCGTTATTAGTTGCAAACTCTGTACTTGAGAAAACGTAGAGATTCCCTAGACCAAATAGTACTGTACATGTCTAGTGGAAGAAAAGTTATGGATTATAAAGTTTACTTAAAAAAAAAAAAGTTTAATTCTTTTATGCTTCTCGAAGGATAGCCAGGTCATGCGATTATACGTAATACTGTAACCAGCAGGTGGTGAAATTCCTGCCTCAAATGCTACACAGCCCTGTAAATAGGAAATGCAATGCCGTGCAGCAATGTAGTTAAGTAAAAGTACAGACTACAAAAGTTGTACGATGTAGTGGTGTAAAAGGAAAATAGAAATGGTCAAGTACCGTTCAGGTACAGTATGTGAAATATATACTTACTGTAAGTATAGTAACTATATATATATATATATATATATATATATATATATATATATATATACTCAGTATATACTGTCCACTTCTGATTCGATTAAGTTGTACTTAATTGTCCAGATGTTGTTAGAAGTGTGTTGGCCATAATTTTAATTTTCATGTAGCATGTACAGTACATATATATTATATATATATATATGTATATAAATATATTATATTATATTTAATTATATATATTTATATATTATATTTAACTATATTTATATTATATATTATATTATATTTAACTATATATATAAAACTATATACAGTACATGCTACATGAAAAATAAAATTATGGCCAACACTATTTTACTTGAGTTGATATATATATAAGATAAGATAAAATATGTAAGTTGAACAGAAATAAATAATTGTAATCATTTAAATTACAATTTGGTTTATTTAGGTAAAACAATGGTCAGCCGGTCATACTGTAGGTTCAAACCCAAGCATCCCCTAGTTAGGCAATGAACATGGCCCGTAATCCTTTTCTTGTTCAAATGTAGAATAAAGGCAAGTTGCCTTGTATAAGATCATCTGGTAAATGCTGTAAATGTACTTTTTAATATAAAATTCTCCATCTGGCAAATCTCAAATGGCATCCTCTTAGGAGCAGGGGTAGCTCATTTGTAGCTCAAGATGTTGCACTATTGATCAGCAGGTCACAGGTTCAAACCCCTGTATCACCAAGCTACCACTGTTGGGCCTTCAACTGCTCAGGTGAATATTGCGATGAATGTACTGCACGTTGCTCTGGATAAAGGCATCTGACAAATCCTGTAAATGTTTTTTGAGGGGTTGTTTTGATGTTCCCTATTGTGTCTATAGCAACGACTAATAAACAGAGATTTTCCTTTATGTAACAAACAAAAATGTATAATTATTGATCAAAGCAATTCAGTTTTCTTTAGGAAGACATTAAGGCATCAACAGTATCACTACTTTGCAACAGACACAATTAAGACTGTTCCTTTAAATTTTCTACCACTAAGCATTTTGTCGTTTACAGTCTCTGTTTGTCTGCATCATCAATTTCAAGAGAGGAAGAAAAAAAAAAAGTCAGGCTGGTGACTTGTAGACTGTTTATAGCCGCTATAATGCAAGCTATACTTGTTTGTGGATGTTCCATAACATTAAATGGCAACTATAAACAGATAAAAAATATGACGTGTCATTTTCTGATTAAATAAAAAACACAAATTGTTAAATGGTTGTGGTGTATAAGGAGTAAAACACTTGAGGAAATACAGTTATGATTTAGATGGGACCTATTATGCAAATTCACTTTTATGCATTTTTTTCTTCTTTTTTTTTTAAGAGAAGCTAATAGATTCTGACCGCAGATGGAGACGCAATGCTCAGTGTTCAATGCCGCATTGGAAAGGCGACTGCAGTCCTACAATGCCTGAAACTAATATGCACTAACACCATCAGCTTGCAAACAAAAATCCGCCTTCTCGATGCCATCAGTGTCCTTACTGCGATCTACAGTATGCTTGCGGGACATGGAAGGTAACGAAGAACATCCGTCAGATAGATGAATGCCTTCCAGTATGCCAATGATGCCAGTATCGAATCTTTGGCGTCTCGTACCCAGACCGAATCACAAACCAAGAAGTCCATCCGACCAGAAGGAACATCCTCGTATGCCTGAAATTGTAGCCCACTGGTGGCTCCGATTCGCAGTTCATATCGTACGCCAACCACCAACCTGGCTCCTAATGACCGCAGTGAACTTGATTCCATATCGAGGGGAAAAGAAAACCAGGGTGCCCAAAAATCACATGGAAAAAGACCTTAATTTAAGGCCTAATGCCCATCAAGCTGTTGTGGGACGAAGCTGAGACTGCCGCAACCAATGGAATATGACACAGAACGCTTGTTGCCCAATGCGCTGTAAGACCATCCTCTGGGTTGGGGCTCAGCTTCAATCAGGAGTCATCATTTTATTATTATTAATATTATTTTTAAATACGTGCAAAAAAAAAATAAAAAATCGGACTCCTGAAAGCGTTAAACACTGTACATGTGAGCGTTAAACACTTAAGTGTGGATTCAACTTTAGACCCAGAAGCTCTAACTGTTACAATTAACTACTAAAGTTATTCTTTTCTAAGCACTGTAAGGCTGTGACAGGATACGTCTTCAGTATAGAAATAGTAAGTAATGATAATAGTAATATGCACCAGAGAATGGTGTAAAACGTTTAACGCCAATTTTATGGGGTTTTAGTGTTAACAGATCCAACATTGTATACGTGGACACAAGTGTTATTTCACAGTGATATCCTCAATTTTAACCTGTTTATTGATATATATATAAAGTAAATTGGGGCTCATGTGGAGCCACATCAAGGGTTCATTTGTTTCTTAAGAGCTAAAGATGTGCAGTTTAGCAGCTAACTGCTAATGTATAACCTACAGTCGCCTTCTTCAGCTGTTAGTTCTGTTTTAACTTTTGTACCGCTGAACACTAAGAAGTCATCATGGATTTAAAAAATTAACTGCCTTATAATGTGTATATGAGCGGATATTTCTGCCAGTCAATCTGTGTTGTGATTGGCTACGAAGGAACGCATGATCTGATCTGAGGAATATTTCAACTAGAAAATGATTTAGAAGACATTTACGACTTGTTGAAATTTAGGTAAACTAGTATTTTTCGATGGTTGTAGGGGTGCTGCTTCTGCAAATCTGAGAATATGATTCATCCTGAAACATATATATATATATATATATTTTTACTTCTAACATCTTTCAAGGAAGGAGGCCCCTCTGGATATTTTTCAGAAAGCATGTATGGATGGAGACATACAGTACGGTTCATTAAGACCCCTGCTACAGGGAGTCAAATGGTTTATTTATTATTTATTTTTTAAACTCAGTGCTACTTACCATCAGGATATTTAAAGAAATACATTACAGTTTTTCAAGACAGTCTTAGGTATAGTTCAGCATTCGTGAAGGAATGTTTCTGCCTATCATTTTCATTCCAGTCCCTGAACCTGAGCAGTTTCAGAGGAATGTTTTTTTTTAAGCCACACAGTGACCTATGAATCATTCAAGCATAAAAAACCCATCTAACTTAAGCCATGAACCAGTGAGAAACTGGTGCAGATGATGACAGATGATCAGGCCGGTGATTAGTCCAGTGGTGATGCTGAATGCTGAGAGGTTGCACTAGACGAGAGGGGAAATGAGGTTGCTGCTAAAGCTGTTGCATAAACAACAAAAAAAAATTTTTTTTGTATCTTTAGGCACTTTTCAGCCTGTTGCATTAAAACTTTCCCCCGATTTCTTTAATTTAATCAACATAATTAATTCAACTTAATTAAAAGGCATTAAAAGGAATAAGGGATGGCTCAAGATTTTTGCATAGTACTGTACAAAACTATGGTTTTATTGAAACAAATTTTCTACATGATGATTGCTAAATGTGTGTATCTTGAAATGTAAACAACTTGTATGCAAACAAAGCAACCTGGGCAGAGGTGGAAAGTAACGAATTACATTTACTCGCGTTATTGTAATTGAGTAGTTTTTTTTTTTGTGTGTGTACTTCTACTTTTTAAAGTAGTTTTTAAAATCTGTAATTTTTCTTTTACTTGGAGTATTGTACTTCGCTATATTTGAAATCATATTCACTACTGAGAACAAATAAATGAATGCAAATAAAAAATAATTAGAATAATGCAACAGGGAAGGAAAGAAACTGCACCCCGGAAACCAATGCACTGATTGTTTGATGGGCGCGGAGAACAAACACTCTAAATTCACAAGACCGATGGAGACGGACAAAACAGATGCGGAAAAAAAAAGAAAAAAAAAAGCGAAATGCCATCAAATTCTTAAGAAGCAAACCCCCGGCCGTTGTAACGGCCGCTACTATTTTGTATACCACAGTATGTGTGTGAGAAGGAGAGAGCGGAGTAGGAGCTCAGGTGTGCTGCTCAGCCCCGAAGCGCTCTATTCTTTTACCCTTTTCCATACTTTTACTTTATGTTTTGTATTATAATTTTGTGACGCTGAAAGAGGCCCATAAAGATTTTGTGCTGAACGTTTTTCTCGGCTCTGAGCTTTTTTTTTTTTTTTCTTGGCTATCCGTCGCAAAGCATCGCACCATATTTAAGCGACCACTTTGAATTCAAGCACAAGAAAGGCACCAGCTTTATTATGCAAAGGGGTTCCTTCAATTAAAAACAACTAGTTTGAGATTTCTATCCCACCCCTGCTGATAAAAAACGACGTAACTCAGTAACTTTTACTCTGAGTCCATTTTTAATGAGCTACTTTTTACTTTTACTCAAGCAGATTTTTATAATGGTAACTTTACTTGTACTTCAGTAAAATGTCACTGAAGCAACAGTACTTGTACTTGAGTACTCTTTCCATCTCTGAAACTGGAACAACAATTGGGGAAGCAATGTGAAAATGCCATTATACGATATATCCCACTGTAGTCCAACTATTCAATTCAATTCAATTTTATTTGTCTAGCGCTTTTAACAATTGTCATTGTTGCAAAGCAGCTTTACTCAATCAAAAGAATTATTTAAGTTCGTATGGAATGTGAATGGGGATGAATCAAAATGGTCAGATGGCAAGGAAAAACTCCCTGAGATGGCAATAGGAAGAAACCTTGAAAGGAAGCGGACCCAACAGAGAACCCACCCTCATTGGGGTGAGCAATCGTAGCAATCGTGGAGGCCAATGGTGACCGTTGTATTTATTCCCATTTTATTCAACTGTAGTAAGACTGTCAGGCAACAGTCTTTGGACTGTGGGAGGAAACCGACCAAGCACAGGGTGAACATACAAACTCCATGCACACAGACCCGATGCAGGAATCAAACCCAGGACCTGGACTTGCAAGTCAACATTGTGTATGTGTGTGTGTATATATATATATATATATATATATATATATATATATATATATATATATATATATATAGTCAAAAAGGTCAATGCGGTCAGACTATTTTGGTCTATTGGTCTCTTTGACTGAGGTTCTCCTACTCTTAGAAAGCTGCTGATATTGTTCACCAATTATAAGTTTTTCTGTTATATTGTTAAATATAAATATTAAATGCAGATACACATCAAAGTCACATGACCTTTGGGGTCTTCAGATTTCACTACCTACTATCACATCAACAGCATCCCTGAGGCAACGGATTAATACTTTCTAGAGTACTTATAGAATTCCCCACTCCCCTTATGATAAACAGCTAATTAAACAGTAATACAGTCTGTTCTTAAATACGGATAAAGATATATACGTACATATGCGTACAGTACATACTGTATGTCAATTCGTTAAAAAAGGATGAATGGTGGTGACAATGAAAAAGAAAAGAAGAAGCATTTGTTAAGCCTTATTAACTGAATTGATAATCTAGCAACAACATAGAAACGAAAGAAACACGAAGAAAAATAAAGCGACAGCATTTAAAAGGACACATGGCTAATGATTGGTATGGACATATTCCATCTCAACCAATTCATCATTACCAGCAGCTGAATCTGAGCGGTCAGCAAAACTACGCTGGCTGTCACCATTTCTTAACGTGCTTATGTGAAGTCCCAGGAAAACAAACTGATTGCTTCGATATTGAAAGGGTTTGTGTAAACGGACGTGTGTGTATTTATGAGAAGGTCGTATTTTATGAAGATGACATCAACATGCTGGACTCATGCATGAACATTGAGCAAAATTCAAATTCTGACAACGACCTGTTTACCTGTGTGAGAGAGAGTTAATAATCATTTCTATCAGTATGAATCCTTTTCAATTTTTTCGCCATTATATTTGTCTTGACTTGTTCATCACAGAACTCCCCCTCCAGAGAACAGCAGAGCTGAGCAACAAGCCGTAGGTAGGGCACTTCTTATGTGAGGTCACAATAGGAGGGAAAATCTAATTGGCTTGCTAAACCTTGGCCAATACAAAAATGGGAGAAAAGAATGAAAAGCAAGATGCAGTTTGCATAGTAAGCTATATTTTTGGACATTTTTTTGAACTTGAACTTTTTGCTGAAAACCAAAAACCTTCTCATAATTAAAAATACATACAGCAGGAGTAATAATAAATGTAATTGATAAGTCAAGAGTTCTCCATATCAAAAGAGTTTTTTTTTCTCTCTCTTGCTTTTTCAAGATTTAATAATTAAGTTAATTCTGGAGATGTTTCTGCTTCATGTATCATTAAATAAGTTCCTAATATCAGTATATATCTGTATTTATTAACGATGCCAATGCAATATCTCAACCAATAAAGATGTTAAAGGTGTCACTTTTGGGTTTCGTCCAAAAAAGGGGGAAACAGCTACTAAAAAAAAAAAAAAAAAAAAAAAAAAACTTCTGGCTTACGGGAGAGGGTCTCAGGAGAGGGCAAGACTAAAGGGGAAGATATAATAAAGCCTGTCCGTGATGGAAGCCCCCGTGGGATTGTACGTAAGCTGTATTTCTGTAACGGTATTAAGAGCAACTGTCCAGTTTGCTCTTATGGTATACTGTACAGTTGTAGATTCTATCACCTAGAAGAGGACGGTTGTCCTATAGTCTACGTTCACAGATCAGATTGGATCTGTGTCACTTTCGAAAGTGGTCCTAGATTGGATATATACTGTACAATATCTGATACACGGTCTTGCAGCTTGAATGAGACCACGCCCATCGGAAATCATTTGACTTCTTTGCCACTGCGCATACATGGGACGCTTGCTGACGCTTGGGATTTTAAACAGTAGCAATGCTAGCAATACCTGATACAGTGAGATGCCTGGCTTTCTTCCTCCTTCTGGACTGCAACAAATACTACTGTAACTATTCGTCGTCCTCCAGAACAAAATCCCAAGCACACACAATAGTTTTGCTAAAACCGCATTCATTGTTTAAAGTGAATGAGTGGTCGCATCAACTCGTGATGCATCTTAACCCAGATTGTGCGAGCAAGGACTGTACTGTACTGTATCATTGTGCGCACATGTGCTGTATCCACAGTATGGGCAGATAAAAGTCACGTGCAATTATGAATGAGAACCGTCATGACATGGAAACTTGATCTCGGAGAGTCTCATGTCAAGGGTCTGAATCGACGTTTAGAGTCATATGAAGCTGTTTTGTGTTCAATGATTCATGTCAGAATGGAATGAGACGAAACAAACAGAACTGAGGAACTAAACAAAGTGAGATTGCTGGATGAACATCAGAAGGAAGTAAGAGATTATAGGCCATATGGTACAAGACAAACAAAGTAATGGAGCCTATAAATGGAGTATAAATGATGACAAACTTTATCAACACACCCCACAGTCTCTGGTGAGCGAGGCTAAAAGTGGCGCCAATGTATTCAAAGACTTCATAATGGAAGCTTAAGGCTCCACAAAGTTGACTTAATTATCAATCAGTGCTCGTTGTGTCATTGGGGAGGGGCACAATAACCGCATTCTCTCAGCATCACACCTCTCCCGTTCAAATTGACAGAAATCTCATACAGTTTCCAGGCTTTGTTAGTGAACAGGTTCGTAAGCCAGTATTCTGAGAGGTTAGAATGCCTGTCCAGGCTTTTCTCCAGAATTATTGGCACCGTTTGGCAAAAGAGCAAAACCTAATATATTAAAAAAACAAACAGTAAAAAAAAAAAAGAAAAAGTATTTTTAAGCTCAAACATAGAGGTGCATTATATAATTATATCTATTTTTAAACCTAAAACTTTGTCCACAAAACAATGTTTTCAAAATGCTCACCACCGTTACCCTTGAGAGAATAGCAGCACGATTGCACCGGTAATAAACACCTTCTCGCTATGAAAGTGGTGTTGATTTTCAAGAATTCTAAAACTATATTTTTGGTGCTTTCACAATATTTCTTTATCTATGAGAGGACAGGGTGCTCATGGTTCCATGAGTTAGGAGATTTACTGGTATTTTTCCTTCATGCCTCTTATATCTATATAATCAAATCAACAATCATCTGTTTTTTTTTTGTACAGACCGTTCTTTTATATTTATAATATATTCTTTGTTTTTATTATTTTTTTCATTTGTGTGTATGTAGGTATGTATGTATGTATGTATGTATGTATGTATGTATGTGTATTTAGTATATACAGTATATATATGGGGAGAATAATGAAACTCCATGAGCACAGACACCAAGGTGGGAATCGAACCTGAACCCTGGAGGTGCACTGAGGCTTAGAGGTGAACCATTAAGCCTAAAAACAGAATCATTTGTTTAAAAAAAAAAAAAAAAAAAACATTCCAATGATAGCGATTTTTGAAAGAACAAACCAAAAAAACATTTTTTGTTGTTGTTGTTCAAGTAGAGAATCTGAATTGTATGAGTTAATGTTTATTTTATATAATAACTCCTGCTTACTTTTATAGTTGGCAATAATTCTTGAGGGCACATCATATGGGACTACAATAAAAACTGACTTGACCTGACTTCCAGATCTGTAATTTCTTCTACACTGCAGTTTTTCCATGCTGTGAAAAATAAAAAGAAATTCATGTTATTACTTTCGCACCTGCTCCCTTTTTATTTATTTATTTATTTATTTATTTTTTACAAATTAAAAATGTTACCTAACACAAAAACATTTGTATTTGAATTATATAATTTATGACTAATGGTCGTACATTTTCTGCAAAATATTCAGATTGCATTTGCATTTTCATATACAAACACGGCTCAGGATAAAAGAAAATCCAATAGGAATGTGAACATTCCGGCGGTGAAGATTCCATTTTTCTCTGTAGAACAGATATGCATATACGGGGCACTTTTAAGCAAACCCCATGCACAATAATTGAATGCATTTTTCATGGTCAGGGCTGAAAACGCCAGCACGGCTCTCCAAGAGACCACGATGTAAAGTCGCGAAAAAATCAGCAGCAGGTTTCATATTCAAAATCAACTGGTGAATCTGTATCGGTTCCACATGAGACATCATATTTCAGACATGCCTCATATATTCTGTTGGAAGCATATGATTACACTGGGTCATGAATATATTCCTCATACATAACAAACCACAGCGAAGTGCTCTGGGTGAGCTGTGGCTGAACACAACACGGAGGAAAACTCGGCTCGTAGTGGATCTGTGATAAAGAGATCATTTTCGTAGTTTCTTCGTTCGAATCTTGGTTTTAGGACCCCTTTTGTGTGGAGGTAGACGTATGTGAAAGGTTATCTAACAGGCTTTATCTTACATGGATAATGGATGTCCCAGAGAGCTTTAGATGACAGATGGACAATTGTTTGACATTTTCATTGCTAATAGTTTTCTTATGGAAAAATAAAATGAAGTCAGCTGACTACCTGCATCTAAGAAGGACCAGATTATGCCATCTATGATTTTTTTCTTTTTGATGCCATATTCTAGGACAACAATGCCAAGACTCATCTGATTAAAGCTAGAGGAGTCATTTTCACACAACAAAATTTAGCCATTACCCGTCTGAAAGTCTTTGGTATTGGCTGGAAAAGACTTTATCCATATGCAATGGTTTAATTCTCCAATTACCAATACAAGTTCCTTTTTTTTTTCTTTTCATCCATATGCCATCCGGCACATCAGGCGATGGATACTCTCCACTCTGGATATATGTCCGTCTTTACTGTGGCACCTAAACCTTGGTAAAATTCTGGAAAACATTCATGTAAAATGGAATCAATTTACTTCGTACTTTAAAACTTCTTACTTAATAAACATAAACATGTTTTCTGAACTATGCAGTGGAGGGACTGTAAATAAATTGGAAATGCATGCTCACCACTATTGACCTTTTCCACAACTTGTTTTTTTTTCTCATGAACTTTGAAGAGAAAAAAAATACAGTGAGTGGGAGAAGGTCTTGGGATATCCAATTATCCCAACCTGCATGTCTTTGCACTTTGGGAGGAAACCGGGGTACCCCGAGAAAACCAGTGGGGAGAACATGCAAAACCGACCTGATGCGGGAATTGCACCCTGACTCTAGGTGACGCTCGACAAGGCGACAATACAACGCTTAGCGACAATACAACGCTTAGCAAAAATAAATAAATAAATCAACTAACATTAATTTTGTGATGTCGTCTGAGCCTGTCTAATACATTCAACTATGAATGCAAGCCTTAAGTAAAAGCAAAGATGGTCCAATGACATATTGAAGTGTGTGTGTAAATTTTTTACAGTGGAACCTCGGATTGCGAGTAACGCAGTTCACGAGTGTTCCGCAAGACGAGCAAAATTTTTAAATAAATTTTTAACTGGAAACCGAGCGAAAATCTTAGTTTACGAGTGCCGAGTATCATGTATCACGTATGAGCCTCTTATTTTGACACCGAGCGTCAAGTGATCACAACTGAGCCGATGATTTTTCTCTCTCTTGCGCAGTGGAATTATGGGTAATCGTCTCCCCTGCTGGGTCTTAGTACTCGTCTCTTACTGGTATAATGAACATCTCCCTCTCCCTCCTATGTGTGTGCGCTGTGCCCCACACACACACACACACACACACACACACACACACACACACACACACACACACACTCTCTCTCTTCCCGGCTTCACACACATGCTTTCTTTACACAGAAAATTCTGCGCTGTCGCGATTTTTTTCAAAGGTAATGTGCTGGTTCACCTGTTATTTAAATTTTTTACTTTACAGCAGTGATTCCGTTAGTACGTGCTCATGCGAGTGTCAATAAAGAGATTTTTTTTCCCCATTAAAACAGTGTTTTGCGTTGTGTCTGTTAGTTGTGAAACTTAAAAAGTGAGGTGGGGGGAGGGAGGAGGAGTTTTACACACATACACATACAAATACACAGCGCCTGCGCGCACAAACAGAAACACTTATCTGTCTGTATTTATTTGTACTTTTTAAAAAAATATTAAGTGCAGGTTAATTTGTTTTATTTTTAAATAAAAGTGCAGGTTAATTTGTTTTATTTTTATTTTTATTATTTTTTATGTATTTATTGTTTTGGGCTGTAGAACGAATAATTTGAGATTTCATTATTTCTTATGGGAAATTTCTATTTGGTTTACGAGTGTTTTGAAATACAAGCCTGCTTCCAGAATGAATTATGCTCGTAATCCAAGGTTCCACTGTATTAATTTTTTTGCCCAGGCAGTGTATAAAATCTGCTTGATATTCATTCTATGACTGTTGTAAGTTTTCATGATACTGCTCTTTTAGTTTTAAATATCAGGTTTGCAGGTGTGTGCATATTTGTGTGTGCACTTCTATATGAGCTACTGTACATGTACAGGGCTGATAATAACAGGGCTGCAAATGAAAAAAATAAAAATGCATGTAAAGCGGTATCTATTTCTATAAAATGCAAAAGTGATTTTTTTTTTTTTTAACTGTGCTCATGGTTATGTGTGTAATGAAACTGGTAATAGTTAAAAATTCAATGTTAGGGATAATCTACTGAGATAGTAGGAATATGAAGCTTAAAATTCTATAAAGAATCAATAGTTATGTTGTTCTGTCTTTTAATTCCCCTATGAAAATGTTTAAAAAGTCTATTTTTGGTATGTAATATTTTAATACCATTGAATGCTTTTGAAATGTCTATATTCCATTCTCTTTAATTAAAGCAATATGTCTGTGCTCTTTAATATAATGACTGTACTGTGCAAAAGTCCTGAGCCACCCCTCATTTCTTCATATTAACTTAAATGAATTAGACTAATTTAAAGAAATGGGAAAAGAAAGTGCCTAAAAGTACAACTTAAAAAAAAAAAGTTGTTTATGTAGCAGCAACCATGTTTCCCTTCTCATCTGTTCCAACCTCTCAGCATTCAGCATCACCAGTATACTAATCACCGGCCTGATCATCTGTCATCATCTGCACGTCTTTTTTTTTTAATGCTTGAATGATTCATAGGTCACTGTGTGGCTTAACAAACAAAAAACATTTCTCTAAAACTGCACAGGTACTGGGACAGAACTGAAAACGAAGAGCCAGAAAAGTCCTCCAGAAAGTCTGGAGAACTATTCTTCAAGGCTACATTAAAAAACACAAGTAGAGTCTGGAAGTGAAATGTAAAGCAATGAGGGGTGGATCAAGACTTTTGCTCAGTACATGTAGTAGGTGTGAAAAGGAGTGAGATGAGAAACCCAGGGAAAGAACGAACAAGGATGTACCTGTGACAGTGTGGGTGAGAGAAAAAGAAGAAGTTAAATGGAGAGAACAAGAGCGGTGAGAGAAAGAGTGAGAGAGCAAACGGGACAGACAGACAGAGAGGAAGAGCAATTCAGCAGCAACTGGAACATTTCTCCTCCCTTCAGATAATGACATGGCAACCTGTCAGATTCTTGCTGTGCATCGTGGGAGCAGCAGAGGGAAGAGGACACATGGAGACCACTGAATTATTTATTTTATTTTTTTCACGATGTGGTTATAATATATCCGCACATTCATCTGTTGGTTTTGTGCGACAGTATTGAACGCAACAGTATGTGGCTACTGCAATGTGATCTTAATTCCAAGTAATAAGCTTTGATTCAATTCGGTTCAACTTTATTTAGACGGTCATTTATTTTGAACAATCAGCGCTGTCGAAGAGCAGCTTCACTGAAATCGAGACGTAGATTTATATTTAGATCTCTAATGAACAAGCCAGAGGAGACAGTGGCGGGATGACATGAAGAAGGAACCTTTAAAGGAACAAGACACGCGTCCTCTTTCATTTGATAATGATGAAGAATAAGAAAAGAAAATGGACAATGGAATGTACAAGCTAATCATTTTCAAATTAATTGATTTTTTTTTTTTTAATAATGGACAGAGGGCCAATGCAGCGCTGAGCTCTCTGGGTGCTGAACAATGGCACTAAGTGTCATGGATTGAAAGAGCGAGAGAGCCAGCCAGAGCACCCCATGTCACATGGAATATTAAGACTGATCAGGATTGTCTAGCACTCAGGGTGTGAAGAAGTTTCATAAAACAAAACAGAAGTGATGTTCACCTATTTTTAGTATCACTTTAGACCAGAACATTAGCTGATCATATAATTAATAGGTCCTGGGATGAGCATAAAACAGTCATTATGATTTTTACAGCAGCAGTTTTGTCCAGTCCTGATGTTTGTCCAGTCCTGATACTGGAGATCTTGTCACATGGATGTCCCGTGTGTCTCTTTGGGATGCGTCTGATGTCTGGGGACGGTTTCACTCAACCATGAAGATGCCTCTGGCCTCGACTGTTTCTCTGTGGACTTGGCTACAGTCGCTTGATAGTTCAGGACTGGAATTTCCTACAGGTCTACCTGAGCCTCCAATAACTACCTGGACTCCATATTAACATCTGTTAATGACTGTTATACTGAACTGCCTGTCACCTAACACACAATATGAATCCAGATCAATTCCTGCTTTCTGTTTCACCCAGATGAGGAAGGGTTCGCTGTTGAGTCCGGTTCCTCTCAAGGTTTCTTCGGACTCCCATCTCAGGGAGTTTTTCCCTCGGCTTGTTCACCAGGGACTAGCTGACCGTTTTTGATTCATACACAATCACTTTCCATACAAACTCTGATAATTCTTTTGATTGTGTAAAGCTTCTTTGCGCGATAACGATTGTTAAAAGCGCTATACAAATAACATTGAATTGAATTGAATTAAATAAATCGTAATGCAGTTACTGTAGATAATGTGAAAGTGAAGGTTATGAAGGTTGCAACTTCGTAAGGGCATCTTCCAAGGTCATTTCAGTTTCTGAGAAGAAAACATTACACATATTTGACAATTAATTGTGACTTTCTGTTTTGGAGTTGGAGTAAATATAACTTAGCTGTGACTTTTTCGGTTTTAACCTTGTTTCTGCCCCATATGAGATAATATTGTGACTTGCAATTTGTTTTAAAACTTTTTAATTTCATGACTAATTAATTAATTTCAAAAAATTAATTAATTAATTTCACATACCTGTGACAGATTTGATTACAGTTTCAAGTACATCTTGAACTGCAATTAATACAGAAAGTCCCCTACATATGAACGAGTTCCATTACTGTTCGTACAGTAAGTCCAATTTGTTCAACAAACATGTCTAGGTTCTAGGATACTAATGCTATTAGCTATACACTACTGTACTGTAATAGGTTTATATACAATTTCACACAAATAATACATAAAAAAGCAAACACGAATGATAAAGAAAACATGTTATTCTTACAATACATTGAAAAGTAAAATACTGTGCATTACATCACAAACATTTGCAGAGGATGCACGATGCACATACATGACAAGGTATGTCGGGCATGTGATCTAACTCCCACAATTGAACATTCACGAAAGTATGTTTGTATCTTACTTTGTAAGTTCTAATCCTTGAATGTTCGTATGTAGGGGACCTACTGTAATTTAAACATCAGTAGTTATGCAAGGAACATAAAAATGGAATCTAAGCAAATTTGATCCATTGGCACTTAAAAATAAAAAAAATCAAACTTAAAATTTCTTGTGAATAAATCGTAAAACTGATTGACACATTCAGAAGACTTCATAATACTATATATTGTTTTCTTACTTGTTTACTTGTTCCACTTAATAATGTGCATGGCTTAGTAATAACTGTGAAGATTTTCTAAAGTTGTTCACAATTTAGTAAAAACCCAACAAATTGAAAATAAAAACAATTAATTGACCAAACTGGGTTCCAATGTCATGCAATTGTGACTGTTTTATCTACAGTAGTAATCGAGGGCTAGTTCCACAAGCTGTAATAATCCAGTTAACACACTTAATATTTTCAAAATGGTTTTGTTTTGGTCAAGTCTTCGTTCTTCCCTCTTTTTATTTCTAAAATAAAATGCATGCACACACAGTCAAAGTGAAAGGCAGTGCATTCAAATGTTCCACACTTGACTTTATCAACAATAATCGACTTGTTTAACCTTCTACAGATCTCCTTTAAATTAGTTTGCGTGCGTGTGTTTGTGAGCGAGAGCGTAATATACGGACCTGCTGCGTAGGTATTAGTCATTCTCCCCTGCAGTGCGCAGTCTGCTCAGTACACTCCAGTTCAGACTAGAGAAGAACAGAACAGATGTTTCTGTATTTGCTATGCTGTCTCGCCCCAGTGTGTGTGTGTGTATGTGTGTTTAAGAATTTGTAAGGACCAAACAAATGTCCTCATAATTATAGTCTAGTGTCACATTTACATATTTACATTTACAAGTGTTTTTACAAGAAAAACAGAAAGAAATTATGAAAAGAAAGAAAAACATTGAACACTCATGTTAGGCTAGGTAGCTTTGTGAGGACCTTTTGTGTGTACTTTCTCGCTCTGCATGTGTTTGTGTGTGTATTTAGCTGTTTAAAAAAAATCTGCTAGTTTAAAAAAATAAAAGGTTTATTAATTTTTTTATTAATGACTTTGTGGTGTTAAAAAACATTTACAATTAAAGAGATTTGCAACACTTTGTGAGGACCATCATGTACAGTACATGATGTACAGTATATGTAAGTCCTCACAAAATGTAACAAATTGTTCAAGTACCTGACAGAGATCATGGACACCAAATGTCCTTGATCTGACACCTTTAATAATGCGGAGATATTTACCTGGTCCTGGTCCTGATCCACAGCTTTTGGAGCTTTCTTTTATTTTTTATTTAGTTATGCTTAAGAAGGGTCCTCAAAAGCATCATGTAACAAATGTGTGTACACATATGTGTTCATTTGTGTGAGTTTCGTCAAAAAATCTGAGGACCAATATACCTAAATGTCCTCATACTGTAAGTATAGAGTAGTGTTGTTGACCTAAATGTCCTCGCAATCACAAAACAAAATGAAATTTAATAGTGTTTGCTGTTCAGTATGTTAAGTATAGAGATTTATGCAGAGAAAACTTTGTAAGGACCTTCCTAAATGTTTGTTTGTGCATGCGTGTGTGTGTGTGTGTGTGTGTGTGTGTGTGTGTGTGTGTGTGTGTGTGTGTGTGTGTGTGTGTGTGTGTGTGTGTGTGTGTGAGTGTTTTGCGCACTAGTGTAGGATGTCTGATTAAATCAACTCAGCAGTGTGCCAGTACAGGTCTCTGTCATGTAAGTTAATATAAAAAGTCAATCAATGTCAATCAACATCATGCAAAATGAAGTTTCTGAGCAGTTATATCCTATTTATGTCAGGACCACAGAAAATCCTACTTTCTGATTAGTAGGCAGGTAATGCTACACTGTGAGAAGCAGGATGAGAATGTAAGCTGAATAAAAATAACAATGTGGTATTATACAAGGGGTGTTCAAGTCAAACCAGGACTTTTGCTTGTGCAGAATAACAGAACACAGTTACTGTATAAGAGTAAAAACTCCCTTTATTTCTCTATACAATCTCCTGCTACACTAATGCATTTATCTCTGGGTTTCACTAGGGCCTGGACACCATCAAGGTAGAAAGTTTTCTCAGTCCGAGCCATGATCGGACTGCCTGCTTCACGTTTGAAACTCCCAGGAACTCTATCCATGACCCAAACATGTGAAAAACGCTTAGAGTGAAGTCAGGACAATGTGTCAGGATGTGGCAATAATTCCCAGCCAAGTTCCTGTGATGTACAAGTGTTGTTGGTGAATGGTTGTATTTACAGTTCCCACAGGCAGATGCATCGCTTTCGCAAGTTGGTGGCAGGTTCCACAAGTTCTGCAAGTTTGTCATTGATCAGGTGTTGCACTGAAGTGGGCTCCGAGTCACATCGGCCAGGATCTCCATTCACAGACCTACTCATCTCATCATTGTTCTGTGCATGAAATCTTCTGTAAATGTCAAACATTTTGTACATTTTCATTGACAAGGAATTTCATGACAAGTCCCTGTTTGACTTGAACGTACCTTTTGAATGTCATGGAAAGTAGCTTTGAATTTGAAAAGACAGAATGTTATAGGAAAATATTGACACAAACCATAGTGGAAGCATGATTATATTCCAATAACAACAATTTCTCAACTGTTTTATTATCTCTATACAGTACATTAGCAATGTGTTAAAGGTTCCTTTACTCATCAGACTTTTTGTCAATTTATAGATTCCTTCCATAAATGCTAACATCATATCATGAAAGTTATTATTATTCTTTAAAATAAATAAGTTGTTAATGTGAAACAACACTGTATTAGTATACGAGCATTAAGACAAATCTTGCAACCAAAACTACTTAGAGCTACTATTATAGAAAATGTATTAACGCTGTTCGACCAATCAGGATTGAGAATTATCCAGGTTGCCACATATCTATTTATTTCAAACACAAGTGCACATACGATAGTAAGTCGGAAAAAGCGAAACAGTTTAAAGAATAAAAAAGCCATTTCAGCAGCAGCTCATAACCTCCGACCAAATAGCATTGTTATGGAGGCATTTAGCTCTATGCAGTCTACGTCACTGAGACAACTAGCATCGCTCCTCAGGCTCGGAGTACAACCGCCCGGTGCATTATCACTTTTCATTCGCTCTTTTTCCTTTCTGTCTCTCCGCTTCGACTTCGTTCCGAAGTGCTTAGCCTCTCGTTAGAGCCTTGCCATTAGACGGGGCATTACAGAATGCCTGCCAGCCATCTTTCGCTAGTGGAATTGTGCCCAAATAGTGTGGGTGCTTAAGCTCCCTCGTGATCTAGTGCTTCGCTGGAACTGAAGATATTGTTATCGAAGTGATTCCACTGTGTAAAGGGGGGGGGGGCGAGTGTAATGGTTTTAGCTCTTTAGGTTGCAAACATCAGTTATCTTTATTAAGAGGACACGCAGCCAACCAAACCGCATAGATGTTTATCAATTAATTGTCGAGCATGAGGCGCAGGAGTGAGCCTTCTTCTTCTTTTTCTTCTTCTTCGGCTGCAAAGCTGCAAAATCCTATCATGTTATGTTAGCAACAAAAATGTATAATGGAACTAGTAATTATTCCAAAATGAATATTATCTACCTACCAAAATGTATCATATTGAGTGTGTAACTGATATATTTAAAAGTCTATCAATGACATGATGAAAGATAATATGTTTAATCAACCAATTGTATTACCCTTCTTTTTACTGGATGGTTTTCTTTTTTCCAATTTTCATTGCAAAAAAATTCAACACATGGGATAAGGATAGAACAATATATTTTTTAAATCGGCAGCATGATGGCGTTTACCTTTACCATTGTGGCCTTTGTTTCCTGTCTCAGGTCTGTGTGCATGGAGTTTTATGTTCCCCCCCTTGCTTGGTGGGGTTCCTCCGGGAACTCCGGTTTCCTCCCACAGTCCAGAGACATGCAGATTGATGGCACCTGATGCCCCCTGTGACCCTGTACCGGATTGAGTGAGTATCAGAGAAGAAATATGTATTGATGAAACGAATAGATACGCATAACCTGATTCTGACCTCTTTTTTTTTTTACCTTTATTAAATAAAGACCAGGTAACTTTCATAGTACATATTTGTTTTACTAATACCATACGGCTGATGGATTGTTCCTTCTGACCGATCAGACAGTGTTGATTTATTTTCATAACAGCCGCTCTGAAAGTAGGGATGGCTCGAATTCAAATTATAAATCAATATTAATTCATTTGTAAAACGGAATTAATGAAAGGAGTCTCCAGAGTCAGCACTTTTCTAAGGAAAGCCTTTAAAACTGAGCTTTTTCTGTAACATGACAGGCTGTAACAAATAGGGACAAAACATTGAGCCTTTGTTTAGTCTTACTAAGAAATTACTCCAATAGATTTAGGGGCATTAAATAGAGCTATAAAGAATTTACAAAGTGTCATTAACTAATTAAAATAATAAATAAAGCATTTGTGATCATTACTGTATTACTATATTATAAAAGAATGATATAGTCTATGACTTGCTGTTATTAAAGTGTTAATGCTACTTGATGATTGACACACACTAAGACCTTAAAATGTCTCAAATATTTATGTATTTAAATTGTGGCATAATTTCTATTCAAGTAAAGTACAGTGTGCCAGTTGAGCAAAAACAAATAACGGTAAATAATTGCAAAAATTGGCCTCTTATTCACCATGTAGGAGTGCCAATGTTCTATAAATCTGTCCTGCATGTCATGTCAGTTTGTCCTACGTAAGCTTACTGAGCTTGCCCATACCAAAAAAGTCATTTTTCCTGCTTTAGTGCCTCCTCCCTGCTACTACTACCACCACTATTGGCTTTTGGATTGATGCTTATTGAAGGCTTTGTTTTATCATTCGTGTGGTTTTGTTTTACATTTAATTTACTTGCATAGTTAATTTGACATATTGGTGTGGTTAGATATATAAAGTTAAAAACGATGTGTTATAACTATGGAGATTATAATCTGATCATGTTAAACGTGTCATAAAGTGCTACCAGTATGGCAGAAAATGCTACCTCTCATAAAACAGTATTATGTCTTATATTCCCACCATTCAAAATTATAAGTAGGAAGTAGCTCAAACCGATAGATATAAGTATCAAGCGCTGGTCCAAAGCCTGATTAGATTTAGGAGGGTTACATCAGGAAGGGCATCTGTCGTAAAAACCTCTGCAAACAACAATATGCGGAAAAAGGAATTTCTGTTGTGACTATTAACTTATTAAACAGATTTACTTTCATTTACACACCTATGTACATTTATTACAGAATAACAGAACACAGTTATGACAGTTAAAACTACATTTATTTCTCTATACGTCATGCACACTCATAACACGACCGGCACGAGGACCCGGAAGTAGTACGTTCGCGATTCAGGAAGCATAAAAGGAGACAAAATGGCGCTTTACATCGCTCAGTCATTGAGTTCGCCCATGCCCTTTCCGACGCTTCGCCGACTATTCTGTGAGTACTCACCGATTTGGGTTGCTTCTTTGATTGAGTGTGTGTTGCTAGAACGCGGATTTATTTGTGTAGATCCTAGCTCTTCACGTAAGAGAGTTCTTAGACTAAACGCGTGGTTATCCTGCCTACTCGCGCTGCTTCCGCGTTTGGGTTTACCAGCCACGCTACACAGGCTAACTGCTAAGGCTTCTGTGTTTATCATCTGGTTGCTCGTGACAGAATGACTAATCCTAAAGCAGTAAACCCAGTGGACTTTGCTCGCCTCTGCGATGTGGTTGACCAGCATGCCGTGCTGATCAATAAGCTCCGTGGTGAAGTCGCGTCTCTCCAAAAGGACCTCCAAGACGTCGTGGCCTTGCGCCGTGAGGTGACGGAGCTATGGCAGGAGAATGCGACCCTCCACGGGGCGGCTGCTCAGTCGGCTGTTGCCTTGCCCAAACTCCCCCCCCCCGATGTTTTCATAGCCCTAACGGATGAGTGGAATGGTACCAGTGGGAAGTGCAGTGTCTTTCTAACCACGTTGGATCTTGTGTTTGAGTTTATTTCTACCAGATACTCCACAGACCGTCTGCACATTGCACTTCTCGTCTCGTTGCTATCCAGGCAAGCAGCTGAGTGGGCCACGGCCTACTCATATGGAGAGTTCACCCGCCAACTGAAGTTAACTTTCATTCTGCTGCTGAGGTGGAGAACGACAGTAAACTATATCATCTGCGGCAGGGAGGGTCGTCTGTGAGCCGATACAGCGCGGATTTCCATACCCTTGCCGTGCAGACCACCTGGGGAGACGCCGCCCTCCGGACTGCCTACTACGAGGGACTGGCTTCACGTATTAAGGACGAGCTCCCCAGATGGGAGCTTCCGACCACACTGGAGGGATTGATTCAACTCGCCCTCCGAATTGACCAGCGCCTGCTCTCTCGTCCGAGGCCAGACCCCCGAACCCTGCCGCCCATCACGCTGTCTTTTTCGCACTCCATGCCCTGACCACCAGCTTTCACCACCACCGCTATGGCACCCGCGGATCTCCACCTCCCGCCGTGGTTGACACAGGAGCCGAGGAACCCACACAGCAAAATCCTTAGCCTTGAATTATCACCCAGAGTGTTGATTTAACACTTTCAGAGTACATTCGTGACCATTAGGTCATATATAAACACTTGGGGTGTTAAATCAACACTGGGAATTTTGCAGTGCATGCAATTAGGACGCGCTTCCTTGAACCCTACAGAGCGAGAACGAAGTTTCAGTGAGGGACTCTGCGCCTATTGTGAGTCACCCTCTCCATCTCGCCGCCACCACACCCAGCGCCTCGTGTCTCCTGATTCAGGTACACCTTCAATTTGGCCACAAACGAGAACTGCCTTTATCGACTCCGATGCCGCCGGAAACTTTATTGACTCCTCATATGCCAAAAAATTGGGGGTGGTAATTGAAGCGTTATCCCAGCCTGTTCGAATAACATCTGTCGATGGTTGGCCCACTGCATATCGGGACCTAGCTGAAGTCTTCTGGAAGAGACGCGCCACCCACCTTCTTCCTCATCGCCCCTACGACTTGGCTATCAAGCTTCAGCCAGGTTCCATCCCCCCCTTGGGCCATCTATACTCTCTCTCCACCACCGAGACGCGGGCGATGTGTCATCCGGTCTCCGCCAAGGCACCATCCGAGCCCACCGCTGCGGGATTTTTCTTTGTAAAAAAAAATTTGTGCGACCTACGTCCTTCTGTCGACTATCGGGGGCTAAACAACATCACCATAAAAAACTGACACCTGCTGCCTCTTACCAACTCAGCCCTCTCTGGTGCCACCATTTTCACTAAGTTGGACCTCCGGAGCGCCTACAACTTGGTGCGTATCAGAGAGGGAAGACAGCCTTTAACACCCCTACTGGACTCGGACTCTGTAACGCTCCAGCTGCTTTCCAACATTTCATTAATGACGTTCTCAGGGACATGTTGGGTCAATGGGTATTTGTCTACCTAGACGATATCCTGATTTACTCTTGCACTGTCGAAGAACACACCCAACACGTCAGGGCAGTTCTTAAGAGATTGCTAGCCCACCGACTGTACTGTAAGTTGGACAAGTGCGCTTTTCACAAGCGCTCCACCACGTTCCTGGGCTTTGTCATCTTGCCCCAGGGTGTGGCCATGGACCCACAGAAACTGGACGTTGTACGTCATTGGCCCCTGCCCAAGACTCTCAAACAACTTCAACGGTTTCTTGGGTTTGCAAACTTCTATTGCCGCTTTATCCAGGACTACAGTACAGTTGCAACACCTTTAACTGCACTGACTAGCCCATCATCTCATCATTTTCAACTCAACTCCACTGCCATCACCGCATTTCACGAACTTTGCCATTGATTCACCACCCCCCCATTTCTCCTCCATCCAGATGCTAACCAACCGTTCGTTGTGGAGGTGGACGCTTCAGATGTGGGCGCTGGGGCTGTTCTCTCCCAACGGGGTCCAGACCAAAAACTACACCCTTGTAGTTTCTTCTACAAAAAATTTTTACCCACTCAGCAGCGATATGGGGTAGGGGACCAAAAGCTGCTGGCCATGAATTGGACACTGGAAGAATGGCGACACTGGCTCCAGGGCACCAGAGAGCCATTTATCGTCTGGACAGACCACCAAAACCTTATCACCATCAGGAACCTGAAACAACTCAACCCAAGGCAGGCGCAGTGGGCTCTGTTCTTCGAGCACTATGATTTCCATCTATCATACCTCCCGGGATCAAAGAACATCAAAGCTGACACTCTCTCTCGACAACATGAGGAGGACATACCCCGGGCGGACCCCGCGCCTGTCCTTCCTCCTTTTTAAATCATCGCCCCACTCCGTTGGGAACTGGAAACGAGCGTCCATCAGGCACAAGCCACGGAAACTGAACCGGCAGGCATGCCGCCTGGACGACTCTACGTACCCGAGAACATCAGGGCTGACGTCATCCAGTGGGGTCATTCCTCGCCGCTGTCGGGACACCCAGGCACGCAGTGCACCCTCAAATACATTCAGCGCGCTTTCTGGTGGCCCTCAATGGCCTAGGACATCGAAGAGTTTGTCCGGGTGTGCCAAGTGTGCGCCAGGGCCAAGACCACCAATCAACCAACGCCAGGGGAACTCCAACCACTTCCTGTTCCCCGTCGACCCTGGACGCACATTGCCATTGACTTCATCACAGGCCTGCCGGTCTCCGAGGAAAAGAATGTCGTCCTGACCATAGTAGATCGCTTCTCCAAAGCTGTGCACCTGGTGGCCCTCACCGAACTCCCGTCAGCTAAAAGGACAGCTGAGCTGATATTAGAGCACATAGTCCGTCTGCATGGGTTCCCAAAGGACATCATCTCGGACAGAGGGCCCCAGTTCACTGCACGGTTCTGGAAGGCCTTCTGCCGTCTGATCAATTCTACCTGCAGTCTCTCCTCGGGTTACCATCCCCAAACGGTCAGACAGAACGGGCCAACCAACAACTGGAGTGCTACCTGAGATGTTTCATCGCCGACCGCCAGCGCTCCTGGGCCCGCTACCTCATTTGGGCGGAACTTTCCCACAACCTCCACATCTCCTCCGCCACAAAGTTGAGCCCATTTGAGGTATGCCAGGGTTTTCAACCTACGATGTTCGAACATCAAGAACTGGAGGTTGAAGTACCCTTGGCCCAACAGTTCGTCCGAAGGTGTAGACGGTCCTGGATTCAAGCCAAGGAGGCCTTCCAGCTTGCCAACATCCGCTCCACCTCACAACTTCGCCGTTGACACCCTCCGGGATGATTGTACCACATAGGTGACAAAGTGTGGCTATCCACAAAAAATCTACACCTCCACACAGACTCCAAAAAGCTCTCACCCAGATTCATCGGCCCCTATCGTATCACCCTCCGTGTCAATCCTGTCACCTACCGGCTCCACCTGCCTGCGGCGCTCCGGATCCATCCGGTATTCCACATCTCACAACTCAAACCCTTCACGACGTCACCCATGGTTCCACCCACCCACCCAGCTCCTCCTCCCTGTATCATAGAGAGTGGTCCCGTCCACACCATAAGCCGGATCTTTGATTCACGGAATGATCTTGGATTCCGGCTCGGTTCATCCTCAACCCCAAACTCATCCGGGACTACCGTCGTCGGGTATCCCCCACCCCTGGACCGTCGGGAGTCGGTCCTGGACAGGGGGGTACTGTCATGCACACTCATAACACGACCGGCACGAGGACCTGGAAGTAATACGGTCATGATTCAGGAAGCATAAAGGGAGACAAAATGGCGTTTCACATCGCTCAGTCATTGAGTTCGCCCATGCCCTTTCCGACGCTTGCCGACTGTTCTGTGAGTACTCACCAATTGGGGTTGCTTCTTTGATTGAGTGTGTGTTGCTTGAATGCAGATTTATTTGTGTATCACAAATAAATCCTAGCTCTTCACGTAAGAGAGTTCTTAGACTAAACATGTGGTTATCCTGCCTACTCGCGTTGCTTCCGCGTTTTGGTTTACCATCCATGCTACACGGGCTAACTGCTAAGACTTCTGTGTTTATCCTCCGGTTGCTCGTGACACTATATAATCCCCTACTACATTAATGCACTTATTCCAGCATTTCACTAGTGCTTGGATCCCATCAAGGTAAAAAAGTTTTCTCAGTTCGTCAGAGCCATGATCAGACTGCCTGCTTCAAGTCTGAAACGATGGACTCCCAGGAACTCCTTTAATGCCCCAAACATGTGGAAATGTACTGGAGCCAGGTCAGGACTGTACAGGCTATGTGGCAATAACTGAGTTCCTGTAATGTGCAAGTTGTGTTAATGAGTTCCCATAGAAAGACATCTCATCACTGTACTGTGCTTGAAGTTTTCTGTAAATGTCAATCCATTTTACACCTGTTTCACTAATGAGAAAGTTTTTTGTAAAAAAAAAAAAAAGAAAAAAGAAAAGACAGTAAATCAACGCATTACAAAATATCAAAAGACAATATTTATCTGATATACTATTTTAAATTGCTCCTATTTGAATCCTGTTACAAGTTTGCTGTGTATATAATTTTAACATAAACACAATTTTTTTTTTACCATTATCCATTTCTACTATTTTACAAAAAATAAATAAATAAATAAAATAAAAATCTGCCCATAATTTGAATATTGTGCGTTGACACAGGAATCATATTTAAATAATAAAAAAAAGTTTTCTTAATGAACAGTTAAAATCGATATATTTTTTTTATATATATATATATATATATATATATATATATATATATATATATATATATATATACTTTTTATTTTGGTAGAATTCAAAACAAACAGAAAATAATTCACTCCTACAACACACAATGCTGGTGCTTCTTACCAATGCATGAATAGTTTAGAACATGCCACCTGTGGGATTCTAGAGGAACTGCAGCAT